>OU911044.1:6801321-7073325 GCA_918358695.1 Melinaea menophilus ssp. n. AW-2005
GCGTGACCGGGTCTGCTAGTTTTATATAAAAAAAGAAAACGTTTACTGAATCAAATATATACATACATACATACTTGTTATATTATACTGAAGCAGCTTTACTATCATGTAATCCTTTAACTTTGTAGTAGATGTACTCGTAAGTGAATAAAGTACGCAATTTATGATCAACCTACAATTTTGTGGGAGCTTAATGAAAAGGAAACAATCGTACACTGCAGGTGTCAAAAGAGACGACAAATTATACCAGATTATACAATGTTGTATGTTCTCTATAAATATACAAAAAAGAGTATTTGTTATGAAAAAATAATATAAATATTTTATATTCCATGAAAGATAATAATACATAATGTATGTACATACATACATACTTATACATACATACTTATACATACATACATATATAACAGTCTCCGTTCCGTTCCGTTCCGATCCGTTCCGTTCTTAAGGATGACACACTTAATAATCGTTCTTTGAAAACTATACTCAGCCTGTCTATAGTCTGCATGCTCGTAAATATATTATAGAAGTAAGATTGATTCCCGCTCATTCAATAAAAACACTCTCATAAAAAAATATAAAACAGAAAAAACATCTCAATTCAATCAATACAAAGTAATCAAATCCAAACAGCTCTCGTTCTATCAACGACACTATTGTCATGAAGCTTACACATAAACGTACAGTGACTTGTCTTAAGTATCAATAGAGTATTGAGGGGAAAGAATCTAATACTTTTTTTTTCGTACATAAAAGTGAATGTTATTGACAATGTTATTAGAAAAAATTTGTTACACTGTAAAGTCAGCGCGTAACTTCAGTACCGTGAATGAAACCGGATAATATGACAAAAATCAAAACGAACTATGAACTTCTACTTCTTAGAACTATAATTTAGTACTGAATCTCAATTTACCCAACCGATTATCTAAAAGTAAAAATATATATAACATTTATCGAATAAAATAAGTCATTTTAGGAATTTTCTGGAAATATTTTATAGTATTATTGATTGAGGCGGTGTAAGCGTCTGTTAACGGCTCGTCTGTCATCCTTGTTACGTCCTTCTGACCTTCCAATGACCCGTACATTTATCTCTAATAAGTTGTAAAAATATTTGTAACCAGATCTCGTTCGATAGTAGAGTTTTTCTAATGGAACATCTTTATTTTAATAGTAATTTCATATATAAATTTAAAAAATAGTTTTGTTATCAATAAACATTTTGTAATAAACAGTAATTAAAACAATATAATAGACGGACTATATTATATGCTGTATATATTTACATAGAATACGGATACGAGGTAACATCATCATAATAAAATGACACATTTAAACGTGACATCCCAGCGTCTGTACGTGAGAAGTATAGAACAGATTTACTTAATAACGTCATTTCAGGTAAACTTAAAATATAATAAGGGTTTTCTATGTTTAGGAATAGTCTTTATGAGTTTAAGATCTTTTCTACTTGAGCAGATCTTTGTATTCAAAAATAAAAAATATATTGTTATGTTCCAATATCCATCATATTTTATTTTTATTATCAAAACGTTCAAAATATTCTTACAAAAGATTGTATTTCTTAAGTCTTTCCACTCTAAGATATTATTTATTTCATTTATATGTTTATATTTGCAAATTCTCGTATCTGAATGCGTATTGAAGTTAACTGCAAATGGATATTAGTTGTTTTACAGTAGTAGATGAATAGTGCAGTGTTATATACGAAGAAGATACTGGCGGCTTTGCTCATTGAGTCCGATATAATATATATTAAAAATGTATCGTTTAAATAACTCGTTACGTTTAAATTATAAAATTACAATAATAATAAACTTAAAGAGGAATATTTAAATAAAAAGATATTGCTCAATAACAAAAAAGTTAATATTAATATTTTTCTCAAAATGAATTGCAAACTTTTAAGAACTTGAGTAGTTGAAAAACTTATTTAATGTCTGATCTTATCTATGAATCCATTCAACTCTGTGTAGTCTTGAGGACTGCAAGTTCCAAGAAAACTAAATTTAAAATATGTTACTTTAAAGCAGATAACATACGGATTTTTATCCTTTTATCAAGATTTGTTTCATTTGTTCATTTCTCTTAATTAATATACTTTTAGTTAACTGCCAAAATAACATTTTGTATCAAAACTGTCAAAATTTTAACATAGTTATAAGCAACCAAAATTACTTCAACGTTACAACGCAAAAGTGTACAAAAACCTGGTACCTATTTGTTGTTTTTATATCAAACTTTTAACTTTATTACCTAACAATAATCACAGGAACATCAAATGTAGGTTTAACTTGATCGGTCAGTTATTAAATCATTCAAATCAATCAAGTGTATCAATTATCAATCCAGTGTATCAATTATCAATCCAGTGTATCAATTATCAATCCAGTGTATCAATTAACTTATTCGAAGAAAAGTTAATTATGTTCTAGTAAAAGACTTTTACGGCAATATGTGAGAATAGATGGAAATTAGTCTTGGTATTCATTCATTCGTCAGTGTCTTCATTGAGGAATATGGATATTGTTAAAGTATTCCTTTCATAAATATAGCAATAATTATAGTGTATATTGTGTTTTACATTTCAAGAAATGTAGGATTTTGTGTTATCGTCAAAGGATATTGTAAGCAATAAAACTTGATCCCAACACAGACTGAACTGGATGTGTTTGCTTCCTTTGATATCTGATACTGCGCTAAAAGTGTCTCTACGCTCAAGAAAATATGTAATTCCTAGTCTAACATGTATTGAAATGCATATAATATGTAAACTAATAATCATTTTTATATTTTATTCTAAATCAATGTACAGGTACCGATTGGTTTTAAATTAATAAACAAATCTTAAAAGCTACTAAAAACTTGTGTTACTAATATATAAGTACATATAAATGAATGTATAGTTATACTTCAGTTCGCTTGATTTCTGTTGGAACGCCTGTCGGTTTTGAGAGAGCAATTACTCTTATTGTAAATATTGACTATCTATGCACTTGTTTTTTATTGTTGTTCACCGTCATCTTTTACTTTTTTACTTTGTTACAAGTTCTTCTAGAACATTCGTTAATAAATGTCCATCATCCAAACCAGCAGCAAGTTATTTTTACTAATCTTCCTAATTAATCCTTCATGTGGTCCTTCGAGCCGGATATTGTTTAAAGAAGAATCAGCTGCTATATTTGAGAAATATTATTTCAAAAGGATTTAAAAGAAGAAATTTTTATGTGGAATTGGAATGTGGATTTATTCAATGGTGTTAAATATTGAACTTAATTTAAATTTACTAATCATAACCCAACACTCAGGTAACATAAATTAGCATAAGCTTATTTTATAAGGTGAGTTTGCCATTATATTATACTATATTGAAATATTGTGTTACATTATTCACTGCACACCTGCAGCATTGTCAAGAAGTGTTAACAATAAAGTTAAAACGTACTATTTATTTATACATTTATTAGGTGCAGTAAGAATTAGCGCTTACATTATTTTAACTATTATAATATTGTGTTTAAGTTAAAACACGTGCCTAGTTTTAAGGTACAGTAAGTTTAAATGCTTACATTATTTTAGCTTAGTTTGTCTTATGAAACAATATTAATTATTGTTAAATAACTTTAACAGGTATTTATTTGTAACATAATAAAATAAATATATAGTTCTCGTTGGGTATTTCTAGTAGGTTTAGCGGCGAGCGTAGTAAAAATTTTCATATCATTGCGAATTGAGTTTATTTAATCACCCTCAATATATTTTGCGTTGCGTTAAGTTATACAATTAATTAATTTCTACTGTTACAATTATATGCCCTTATAACATAGATACTTGCTACTTATTTTTACAAAATTCTTAAAACAAGTACAAATAAAGCTAGTATTGTGGTTACTTTCATTATACACTGTAAATTTGTGAATGTTAGTACTTATTAAAGATTTATGTTGAATATAAATTTGTATTAAATTTACTTACGAAATTTGGGTTGCTTAGCTTGGATTGTGTACCTACCTAATTATAATTTATACTAGCCATAGTTACTATAGATTTCTGTTAATCATCATCATTATTTAATTGTTTGTTAAACCTGACTATTGTATAAATTCCAGGTTGACTGCACTCGACTCCCAGAATGACAGAGGAACGAGAATTAATGAAAAAGCGAGGGAGCTTTAAAGGCCTTTATTCATTATTTCGATGCCCTCAATGTTAAAACATTGAATGAGTCCGATGTAACTGAGATACAATTACGACTGGGTAAGATTGAATCCTTGTACGAACAATACGATGAGGTACAGACGCGGTTAGAATGCATCGTCGAAGATGTTCAGGTACAGTTCTCTGAGCGATCCGAGTTTGAGTCGAAGTATTATAAATATTTAGCACAGGCTCAGAATCTGTTAACTAAGTTTAATAAAGACAATAATTCGACTATTAGTAATAAAGGTACTCATGCTAGTAATCATAAACTTGTTAAGCTGCCTACTATACGATTGCCAAAATTTAGCGGGTCTTATGAAACTTGGTTGGAGTTTCACGACACCTTCACTAGCCTCATCCATTCTAACGATGAAATAGATGAAATTAATAAATTTCATTATTTACGCGCTTCTTTGGAGGGAACTGCTGCCGTGGTAATCAAATCAATCGAATTCTCAGCGAGTAACTATTCAGTGGCTTGGCAGTTATTGTGCGATAGGTTTGACAATATTTTTTTTTTTTTTTTTTTATGTTATAGGAGGGCAAACGAGCGTGCGGGTCACCGTTAATATGTGATCACCGCCGCCCATGAACTCTTGCAACATCCGAAGATACACAAGAGCGTTGCCGGCCTTGGAGAAAGGAATATATGCCTTTTTTGAAGGTACCCATGTCGTATCGATCTGGAAATACCGCCGAAGGAAGTTCGTTCCACATTTGAGTGGTACGTGGAAAATAAATGGTTATTAATTCAAAATCACATCTCTGCCTTGTTTAACGTTGAACCGATTGTAAAGGAATCCTCGTTAACTTTAAAACGTCTCATTGATCAATTAAATAAAAACCTGCGAGCGTTAGAATCGCTTGGTGAACCTGTGAAGCACTGGGACACACTTTTAATTTACATTGTTGCACGCAAGTTAGATCAAAAAACATTTCGTGAATGGGAGGAATTCAAGGGACGTAGAGATAAGGACAATCGTATAAAATTTAAGGATTTCATTAGTTTTATGCATAACCGTGCTGATTTAATTGAAACAATAGAACTGTCGCGAAACAATGTATCCAATCCACTTGTAAGGGGTTCTAAGTTGAAGTCGATGGTGGCTCAAAGTCCCATCATTTCCGACACAGATTTGGTTACGAGAATTTGCCCTAAATGTAAAGGTGACCATAATCTAAACACGTGCCCACAGTTTCTTTCGTTGAGTAACATTGATCGTTTTAAATTGTTGCCAGATTATAAGGTGTGTTATAACTGTTTTCATAAGGGTCATTTTGCTAACCGTTGTAAAAAACCGGGTTGTAAATTATGTAAGCGTAAGCATAATACGCTCATTCATATTTCGGAATCTAAAGGTATGTTAAACTTTCGCAACGAAAATACGTTTAATAATGTAACCGATAGACAGTCTTCCTCACCATCATCACCATGTACTAAGAGCGACACAAATAATGTAGTCCTGGCAGCTCACGTCGCATCCTGCGGTGACCCTAAGCAGTGCGAAGTGCTGTTATCAACCGTTTTAATAAATCTGCATGACCGTAATAATCGTGTGCATACTGTTCGCGCCGTTCTTGACAGTGGCAGTACTTCGAGTTTCATAACTGAGAGGTTGTGTAAAAGATTAAATGTAGCAACTAGTCAGATAAGTAGGTCAATCTTAGGCATAAATAACGTGAGCTCTCACGTAGGTAAAACATGTCATGTTACCATGACGTCATTAGATAACAGTTTTTCTGCCGATGTTTATTGTTTTGTTTTACCATTAATTACTACTCAAGTGCCAAATTATCAAATAAACATATCTAATTTAAATATTCCCTCTGAGATTTGTTTAGCTAACCCTATGTTTTATAAGCCCTCTGATGTAGACATCCTAATAGGCGCTGACCTATTCTGGGACTTATTAGGGTCACACAAAATAAAGTTAGGTGATGGAAAACCTATGCTGTGTGAAACCAGATTAGGTTGGATAGTCTCTGGCACTATCAGTAACAAGCATGTTACATTATTTTCAAAAAATGTATGTTGCAATTTTAGCAATATTGATTCTTCATCTATTAGCGATATGGACGAAATTAGAGCCGATTTATCGCGCTTCTGGCAATTGGAAGAGATACTGATGAAGTCCTCAAATTATTCTCCAGAAGAAAGGAGGTGCGAGGAGCATTTTATTCAAAATACGTCACGCTTAGCGGATGGACGTTTTTGCGTTCGTATACCACTTAAACAAAGCACTTCTGTTCTTGGTCATTCACTTAAAGGAGCTACCAGGTGTTTACTGTCTCTTGAGCGCAGGTTGAAGGCTAATCCTGATCTTCAGAAAATTTACCGCCAATTCATGTCCGAATATGAGTTGTTAGATCACATGACAGAATGTAAACGTGAGATAAACAACAATGGTAATTTTATACCGCATCATGGCGTTTTACGCAGATGTAATGCTAATACTAAATTTCGTGCAGTGTTTAATGCAAGTTGCCCTACTTCGTCGGGTGTTACCTTTAATGACATACAGATGGTAGGACCTACCATTCAGGATGATCTGTTGTCTATTCTTCTTCGGTTCAGACAACATAAATACGTCTTAACGGCTGACGTCGAGAAAATGTATAGACAGGTGGTTGTCCATCCAGCTGACAGGTACTTGCAAAAAATACTTTGGCGTGATAATACATCTGAACCTTTTAAGATTTACGCTTTAAATACCGTCACATACGGTACGGCCAGTGCGCCTTTTCTTGCGACGCGATGCCTTAGGCAAATAGGTCTTGACTGTAAGGACAATATGATTGACAAGATTATCAAACACGACTTCTATGTGGATGACATGCTTACCGGAGGTGACGAACTAAATCAAGTTCAGTTAATTCGTACGGAAGTCACAAAGGCACTCTTGTCAGCGTGTATGCCATTGAGAAAATGGATGTCAAATGAACCAAGCCTGGTGTCAGAATCTGAATCTCTGAAATCTGAAGGATCAGGTAACTTAAATATTGGGTGTAATGAGCCAAATAAATTACTAGGTCTAAGCTGGTATGCTACTTCTGATGAGTTTGGATTTTCCATAGACTCATCGATGACTTGCCATGGTAATACTAAACGGGATTTACTTTCAATCATCGCTCGTATTTTTGATCCTTTAGGGCTGTTATCCCCATGTGTCATTAGAATGAAAATGCTATTGCAACAAATGTGGTTAGACAAGTTATCATGGGATGACACATTGCCGCCTAAAATTCGCGTACATTGGCAAAGCATTGTCAAGGATTTGCATCTTTTAAACAATTTCCGCATTCCTCGCATTATAGTCTGTGATTCATACAAGGAATTAGAGCTTCACATTTTTACGGATGCATCTGAGCGCGCATATGTTCGTTCCTTAAATGGTAAGAACCATTGCATGGTTCGTTTGTTAGTGGCTAAAAGTCGAGTAGCACCAATCAGACCCACTACAATACCACGACTAGAATTGTGTGGAGCCTTGATAGGAGCCCGTTTATATGATAAGGTCATAAACTCGCTTCGGGCAAAAATAAGTCGTGTCTATTGCTGGACCGATTCGACGATAGTGCTGGGTTGGTTACAGATGTTGCCTTGTAAACTTCAGCCATTTGTACGCAACCGCGTTGCTGATATTTTAGAAAAGACAGACACTTGTATATGGAGACACGTTCCAACCTCCATGAACCCGGCAGACCTAATATCTCGTGGTGTCGATATCAGTACTTTACACAGACTTGACTTGTGGTGGTCTGGTCCTGAATTTTTAATGGACGACTTGTCTCGTTGGCCTTCTCAAGTCAAGCATGTTGAGCTCTTACCAGAAACTCGACCTGATGTTTCGTTAGGCGCTGTCATTGGCATCGGTACATTGCGTGGTGGATTGGTTCAGTTTGAGCGTTTTTCTAACTATTTACGTCTCGTTCGTTCCGTAGCCTATGTATTGCGGTTTGTTACATTTTGCAAAAAACAATTACCAGCTCATAAGTTTTTATCAGAAGAGGAATTAAAGGATGCATTAAATTTAATTATTTTGAAATGTCAAAACGAATCCTTTTCAGAATATAATTTATTGATTAAAAAACAAGGTTTACCAAAAAGTAGTCCTCTCTTAAAGTTTAATGTTTATTTAGACGAAAATAATTTAATGCGTGTTGGAGGACGTCTTGACAATTCCAATTTTCCTTATAATAAAAAGCACCCATTATTGTTACAGTCCACTCATCATTTCACGAAAATATTATTTGATCACGAGCATAAAAAATTAATGCATGCTGGTCCACAGTTATTGTTAGCTTCAATTAGAGAAAACTATTGGCCAATAGGTGGTCGCAATTTAGCGAAGGCTTGTTATCATAAATGTGTGCGGTGTCATCGAAAGAAAGGTAGGGTTGTTACTCCTTTAATGGGTAACTTACCACGGGAGCGCGTCCTTCCAGGTGGTCATCCCTTTGAAACAACCGGAATAGATTACGCCGGCCCTATGATGTGCGCTAGTCGCCAAGGTCGCGGATGTAGGTTAGTTAAGGTGTACATAGCAATTTTTATTTGCTTCACCACCAAGGCTATTCATTTGGAGCTTGTGGGTGACTTAACATGTAAAACCTTTTTACTAGCATTATATAGATTTATTTCGCGAAGGGGAAGACCGACTGATATTTATTCTGACAACGGTACCTCATTTGTTGGTGCGTACAATGAGCTTTCGAAATTCTTAAAAACTAGTAGCGATTCTTTAAGTGAAAGTATGGCCAACAATGGAATAAAGTTCCATTTCATTCCCGCATATACTCCTCATTTTGGCGGTCTCTGGGAGGCGGGTGTTAAGCCAACAAAGTATCATCTTCAACGAGTGTTGGGAAATTGTAATTTGACGTACGAGCAATTTAACACCATTTTAATTCAAATTGAAGCAATTTTAAACTCTCGTCCACTAACACCGCTATCTTCAGATCCTGCTGACTACACGCCGTTGACTCCAGGTCATTTCCTCATCGGTCGTCCGCTTACTTCCATATCACAGCCAAATTATGAAGATAACTCCACCAGTCAATTAACTCGTTTTCAAAGAATTGAGCAACTACGCCAACATTTCTGGTCGAGATGGAATAAGGAGTATGTTGCAGAATTGCAACAACGCATTAAGTGGCGTTCCTGTAAGGACATGATACAGCTTAATTCCTTAGTGGTGATAAAGGAAGAAAATCTACCACCTCTGAAATGGAAATTGGGACGAATTGTTGCAGTCCATCCGGGGACCGATGGAGTTGTTCGTGTTGCTGATATACAGACGTCAACGGGAGTACTAAGAAGAGCATTTAACAGAATCTGCCCGTTACCAGTAGTGAGTCCTAGTTGAAAGTTCCGCTTTCAACGCCCGGGGGCATGTTGGAACGCCTGTCGGTTTTGAGAGAGCAATTACTCTTATTGTAAATATTGACTACCTATGCTCTTGTTTTTTATTGTTGTTCACCGTCATCTTTTACTTTTTTACTTTGTTACAAGTTCTTCTAGAACATTCGTTAATAAATGTCCATCATCCAAACCAGCAGCAAGTTATTTTTACTAATCTTCCTAATTAATCCTTCAATTTCATTTCTAATCTGTGGTTCTGATATTAATATTACACATCTACAAAATTTTAACTATTATTACATAGATGTGTGTGCTATGGGGGGGGGGCAGTGAAGTGGCATATATCTAAATCTATGTATTCATTAAGTGAAGATATGATTTAATTAAAATAAATTACATAGGTTTCTTTATTCATACATATAAAATTTGTTTCTGTAACTTTTTTCAAAGACCATCCCTCGCTGTAAGCTCACTGCAAGCTTCATTAGTACTTAAAAGGTTTACATCGTATGTTACTTCTTCCTCTTTATTTAATGTAAGTATAAATTATTTATATTTTAATATACTATGCATTTAAATAGTTTTAGTATAACGGTAATGATAATATGTACAGATCTCGTTCCTTGAATGTAGAACATATCATAAAATTAACAATTAAGATCTACAATCTCGCTCCACGTTATTCTAGGGATCTAACTAGGATTCTAAATGTTTCGGATTTAATGATATACTGATGATATTACGGGTTTTATGGTATCAATTTTATTTTATAGCCTCATGAGCTTATAACGGTCGTAATGAAGTTTCATTTCTTATTACCAAAAGTTAATTTATTTATACTTAGTTCATGTTATAAAAAAAATATAATAAAAAATTTACAAATTGTACATAAAGATATCTATTTTGCAAAAAACTGTTCTTGGAAAATTTAATAAAATAAAGTTCAAACAAGATTAATCAGTGGAACCATGAAGAGCTTCTGCAAACAAAATGTGAAACCCTAAAATATATATTAAAAAGTTTGTAAATAAGTAAGTTAGTCAAAAAACTTTACGCATCTAAGGTCGTATAATTAAAAGTTATGTGTAGAAAAACATTCATAAATTTTGTACTTTATTTATAATAAGGTAACCTTTATCCTTAATGTGCCGGCGTCATTAATAATGTGTACACTTACTCGTACATCCTAAACATCACAACGGACTACAAGCAGCTTATCACACGAGTAATGAAATATAAACCATAAGGTCTGTTATAATTATAGTGGAAATTGTCATCTAACGAAGTGACCAGTATTCTACACGGTAGCTCACACTCACTGCACACAGCACACTCACGTCTGTCTGTACGCGGTCGTTGTGTGTGAATTCCTTTTAATGAAATATTTCTTAATATTTATAATTCAGCAATTTCATTCAAATTCATTCAAAATTTAGTTAGTTAATATTAAATGAAAGCTTCGGATTTAAGTTCTGTCTTCGCGTTACTGGACTTAAGCAAGGAATTAAAAAATTGCAAATTTTATTTCCAAGAAATAAATTCTAGGTTGAAGAAAAACTTCATTCCTGACAGGTTTTCCACGAAGGCAGTCTTTTTTTTGGAATTGTTTTGGTTATAGCGATATATAGGGATCATATTTGTTATGAAGCGTTTTGTATATTATTATATAAAAGTATAAAGTAATATTGATATTATGTTACAAGAATATGTTGTATATATATATATATATATATATATATATAATCTTTTTTTAAGGTTTTAAAAATCTACGATATTTTTACCGTACCGTTCTCATCTCGTTTAAAAGCAGTAGATTGTTAAAATTTTATTCGAAAAATTTATATTTCAACGCCTCGAGCAATATCATTATTTTGTTTATTTTTCCCATGAAATAAACCAATAACAGTAAAATATTACTGATTTAATATTGTTTCATGAATATATTTACTTCAAATATTAATTAAATATTCAAATATGTATGTAAATAACAAACAAAAGTAAATGGTAATTCAGTTTGTTTTCACTTCATAACGGTTCGAACTCTTTAAGACTAAACATTTAACAATATAAAAACAAGGAGAGAAAATTGTGATTTTCTCCTCCATAAAAACAGATCAGTTATTTACGATGAAACCGCAATCTATAGAAGGTATTGAGCCTTAAGCGAAGCATTAACAATTACTGACAATAACCGAGCAAGAGATATATTTATACTTGTCAAATAAAAATTCATATGTCCTTTGAAGTTTATTATCATTTGTTTTAAATTGTGGATATTGGGTAGACCTCGAAGAATTCGGTCTACCCATTCATTTGTACTCGACTTTCGAATTTTGGAAAAATTTCTTCACAGGAGGTCTTCTTATGACCCCCTGAGTCCAAAATGACCATTGGTCAAAAAGTTTATATATATATATATATATATATATATATATATATGCGTGCGTGCGTCCAGATTCGACTTTTGTCAGCACGATAGCGGCCGCAGTTTCGCTTGGATCACTTTCAAACTTTGCACAAAAATCAACCATCCAAAAATGAAGGTCAAGTTCGTTAACCAGAGAAATCCGGCCACAGGGGGCGCTAGGGCCTCACTTTTTCTGATTTCAGTTTTTCGACCATAACTTTTTCCCTATACAAAGAAGATCAATCGCGTTCATATTATATGATGTCTTTGATGAATACCTATAACTAATGTAAATAAACCGAAAACCTAACTTCAATAACTTAGGGGTGGGGGTAAAAAAACCAAAAATTTTTGGAAAAAAAATCATAACTTTTTTCTTGTAAACATTCTTACAACTCAAGTATTTTTAATAGAAAGGTTATTTTTTACTCTAAATTTAAGTACTAAAAGTTTTTCCGTAAAAGGTACCATTTTCGAGAAAAAAAATAAAAACCACTTTTAGCTTGAAAATTTAAGGTATGTAAAACCACGGCAACTTTTTTCTGGTAAACATTCCTTCCTCGCAAATATTTTTAATATGAAGGTTAGTTTTTACTCTAAATTTAAGTATCAAAAGTATTTCCAAAAAAGAAACTTTTTCCGAGAAAAAAAATAAAAACCGCTTTTTGCTTGAAAATTTTTGATGTAACGGCATCATTTGTTATTCTTAGGTAGTGAGTTATATTTTAAACGAGTTACACACGAGGTCTACCCACGCGTGTCCCCCTGCGGGCACGGATTTTTTTAATATTGGTTTTAGTAATTCAAGAGTGTAATATATTCCTAAAATTTCTTTATGGTGAACGTTACGTTAACTATTACAATTATAATATATTTCTTTGATATATAATAATTGTAATAATTAACGTAGTCTTAATTAACCAGAGCCATAACGGAGTTTTAGCAATCAAAGGATTGTTTTACTATTATTGGTATTGTAAATACATATATTTATAATTATATATTAAATACATAGCCATTCATAAAACAAATAACACGGAAAAGAAAATGTTGTTGAAAAGCTGTAACGAGGCCATTTAAAAGTCCGCACTTCGTTGACAAAACTCAATGTTTGACCTACAGACTGTTATTCACACATTTTTATGATGGCTTGTTCTTTATTCGGTATATTTTGTTTTAATCAAACATGAGACAGGACTTTCTTCTTTTTTTCAGGAAGTCTTTCGTTCTATGATAATGGACATAACAATTAACGTTATATCTTGTTAATTCCAATTCAATAATACATATATGTTAGCAGTGAATAGGTCACCTAGTTATTTTACTCTCAAATATAAGTATTTACTTATTTACATATCTTTATAAGTAAATTATTAAAGATAAGCTCTAACTATCACTGATAGATAATTAAACTCAATATTTTAATGCCTTTATATCTGGTTTTTAAAAGTATCAAAAGTAGTAAATATAAAAAAAACGTTACTTTTTCGTATTTTTCACTTATATTTGTTCAAAACATTAAAAAAAATCACAACATTCTAACAATAACAATGCACTTCACTCTAAGAATATAACAACATGAAATCCACCAAAAATGCCCACAAAAGTAACTTACAGAATTTTTAATACCGTGCCAAAATAACATGACATATATCTCATAACATATATCTTACATGCGGACGCTGTTAAGTAAACACAAAGACTTTAAAGACAAACAGAAGCCTTAATGAGTTTTCTATCCCACATATAGGGAACCAGCGGTTAAAGCTCTTGCATTTATTCGTAAATAAGTAAATTTTATTCTAATAATCACAACATCCACTTATACAATCTATATTTAATATTTTTTTTGGTATATAATACTGTCAGATATTCCAGTCGATTGCTCTGTGTACTGTATAGAAAATATGATAAGAATGAAACTAACTACTTCAATGGGATATTAGTTTTTTGATATTTAAAAACAAAATTTTTTTAGAACCATCACCTAATTTGTGTCTTTTTGATTACTAAATTTCATAATTTTCCGTCAAGTAGTTTTCAAACCTATTCGTGACAAAGAATGTGAAAAAGTCTCCAGTAGAACGCTCCGCTCGCCAAGCTCGCTTCACTCAATTAGATGATAGGTGTTCAAAGTATTATACCCTTCAACATATCAAATAACCTTTGTTAGAAATTTTATATCAAACAGTCATTCTATCAAAGTAATTTAATACCTTTAGGTATAGTTCAGGTATCGCTGCTGCCTGTTGGTACAAGGACTTGTAACTACATTATCTTGATATAATAGTGATTTGGTGTTTTTTTTTCATATTTTAAAAATGAATTAAAATTAAAAAAAAATTAAACTATTGCAATGATTTTTTAATGGACATCGATTTAGGAGTTTCAAAAAACATCCAATAAATATAAATGAAATTGTTTTATGAAGTACTTTTACTTTGTTAAGATTTTAAAACTTGATCGTTAATCGTCTATACTCGTATATTTCAATCATTAGTAGACAATTAGAGTATTTAAGAAAACCTTACATAGAATTATTATTGCGTATTTTTGCGTATAATTGTTGCGTACTAATATTAAATACTAATAAGAGCATGAAAAAATTGATTGCTTTTTTATATATGATTTTCTGTATATCCAACGGTGATATTCCAAGTTAAATGTAAATGTGACAATTATCCGACTGATTTGTTAACTAACTAAGACAAACCTATTTTTTGTATTCCTGCGAGTACGATTGTCAAAATTTAAAGTAATATGATACAAATCTGTAAACTAAACTAGTTTAATATAGATAGTTGTACACTTTCACATTGTAACAATGTTGGGGTTTATTTTGGTGTATTATTATTACCTTATTATTGTCACTTTTGTAAACAAAAGCTTATTTTATGGAGGCCTATCTGTTATTTGATAGGACCGCTTTTAGACGTTGGGTACAAAGAGATTTAGTTTAATATTACGTACAACTAATCTCACTGGGCTCTATCGTAACACATAAAAATAAAATTCTTATTAAATTATCAAGGAATGACCAATAAAAATATGAAGTCATAAGATTACATTTCATTGTTTGCAAGAGTTTAATGAGATTTTTTTTATTGGACTTTATGACTGTCACGATCCGTGACTTGAAAATAAACCGACTACGTTTATTTTCAAGTCACTAATTTTACTTAATATTTGACTAATTTTATAGCAATAACGAGCAGAGCGACTTTTTAGCTAAAATGATTTGGTTTCCATTCACTTTTTTCCGAGTCATATGTAGCATATAAATTATGTTGCTTATTACTATTTCTATAGGAATTTGTATAAAATATGATCAAAGAGAGATAAGATGGCAACTATGTATCAACTCTATAATTCTATAAGCGGATAATAGTTGTTATGTAAAAGTTACACGATATAAAAAATAACCGCTTTTCTTCGTAACGCATTTTGTAGCTAAGAATGTGAATATAAAAACTTTATTCTCCGTAAAGGCAATCGGTACTCATTCTTCAGAACTTTAGCAAAACCAAGAGTTCGCAATTTGCAGTCAAATGGTTCCTATAAATTGACAACTCGAATTTAACACCTTTTCAGAACTTTGTATCAGACGTTTATTATTTAGTTATATCAATAGGAATGATATAAATGTCATTAGATATAAGAGGTTTAAAAAGATTTTATTAAGTATCATAATTTGAGGTCTATAAAAATAGATTAATTTTTTTGAGTATTAGGTACTTTAGTGTGAGGGAAATGTTTTGTAGAGATGAAAAGAAAAACGTATCTAAGATAACAAAAACACAACGTGTAAAAAAATTAATTGGGGCCCCAAAGTAATAAGCCGGCTATTTATATACTGTTTAATAAAAATCTATCACGCTGAAAAATTTATCAAAACAACAGTTATTTACTAATAATATTGCATACATTTTACTTGATTCGTGCTAATCACGAAACTATTACAAGACCAGAATACAAAGAACTAATTGTGATTCTGATTATTTTTGGTGGTTTTAAAAAATAAAACTTATTTGTGTATACGTAGTATTAAAAAAATAACTATTCCTACTGTCGGAATATTTCAATGTTTTGTGTTATTTTTCTGTGCATATTTATTTATAAAAAAATTATTGGTTAGAGATCTGTAAGATGTTCTTAATACAAAGCAATTATTATCTTAATTATAATTATGATTAAGATAATAATTAAGATAATCCATAATTATTTTATCGTTACTATTTTATTACATTTCTAAATATACGATTTAAGTCAAAACATGTATTTATTTGGAACTCTCATAATTTCAAAACTAATATTTTCTAAGATGGAATGAAAGAAAGCTTAGAAAAGATTAATATAACAACGCTTAATCCAGAGATACGTCTATATATTATCTCATTATCTACTCCAATCTCGAAACCTCATTCTTTAATGATCCTCAACCTTTCGCTTCGCCATTGATACCTTTCGACTCTCAAAGTTTAGTCAATATTGTGGTTAGTTAACAATATTGTAAATTGAATAAAAACTTTGTAACTAAACTTTGTATGTAATTCTTGAGAGGAAGAAATTGGATGTTTCGATTGAGTTTAAAAAACTTCAATGCGTAAACTAAACATTATTATACGAAGCAATTTTTTACTTTTGTACGTTTATAAAAGAAATAATTAATAAAACTCAACATACTTCGATAGTAGCAATAACAATTGATATAAAAAATAATAATAATAATAAGAAAAATATAATTGTAATTTAAATAATTTGTGTACAAGAAATATAATATATAATTTAACAGAGAATAGTAGTTATGGTATGCCAACTGCGCTAGGTGTAGCGTATTACTATTTCTGAAAATTAAAGTAGGCTATATAGAGCTACAAATTTTTTTCAGCGCCAAAGACAGTACAGATAAAACCACTGCGGCAATATACCACAATCCATAATAGAATTGCAAATTGACTCAAAATAATCTATTTGTGTTTGTAGATTGGGCTTGCGCAGCGATGATACATTACGCTTCTCGAACAACAATCACTGCATGGAGGAACTGTAATTACCAATGTTAATAGACAAGTTGTCAAACTACTGAGGATTGTTCTTGCAGTTATACAGCTATTTGTATGACTGGTTCTTAACTAGTACTACCTACCTAAAGTTGTGTACAGTGAGAGGGAGAGCGAGAAGTCATACCTTCCATTCTTTTTGTAATCTGTATTAGTATGGAGAACTAGTAGTTCTGCACAATGTGTGTCGAGATGATACTGACCATTTACCATCAGATGTACCATTGACTTGTTTAGTAACGCCGTTATAAAGGAATAGTAGATACCATTTAAAATTTACTTTATGAATCTTAATATATAAAACACAAAGACACTCACTGACTCATTCATCGCTCTACATCCCAAACCGTAATACCTAGGAAGCTGAAATTTGGACACAAGACTCCTGACATATTGAATAGGTGCAATAAGAAAGGATTTTCAAAAGTCCAAAGCGTTCCAAAATTACAGCTAAAAAACTGCAAAAATATAACGCGGCTGTTTGATACCTAATAGGTGGTGTGGAAATTCAAACAAAATGTTTGATCACTTTCGCCTTCCGTTGCGAAGCATGGGTAACCTGCTAGTATTGTGATAATAAAAAAAAACAAATGCACTATACAATTAATAATTGTTGTTGCTAGTAACAACTAGCGACTTTTTTGCTCACTCTTGAACTCAAACGACAAGCCTTTTTATCTTAATTATAATAATACTATTTTTATTTTTATTACAGCCCAAACCAATTCTTTAGATTTTATTATTATAAATAAATTGATTTCAATAATAAGCTGAGAAGCACTACATGAAAATATAAAAGTTGTTTAAATATAAAGTGCCTGCATCTACATCACCACATTAATGTTTTAATGTCTAAATATTTGGTATATACTTTCTTCACATTTTTTAATTTTATTTACTATGAGATTCTATAATAATATTAAGTATTCAAATAATAAAATAATCTATTTAATGTAATCAATTCTACTCTAACAGAAAAACGCCCGTGGTTCATCACTCTAACCAATTTATTTCGTCAAAGTGGAGTAAAATATCACTGGCTCAGTTCGGACGGAGGTAATATTAATTCGGCAAATACATTTTAAACAATATTCAACATTCTATTGTATTCCTAAATTGCTTACCGGCTAGAC
Source organism: Melinaea menophilus ssp. n. AW-2005 (assembly GCA_918358695.1). Lineage (NCBI taxonomy): Eukaryota > Metazoa > Arthropoda > Insecta > Lepidoptera > Nymphalidae > Melinaea > Melinaea menophilus. The sequence continues at coordinate 6,819,511 of OU911044.1, forward strand.
CGATTTTTATAAAATTTGATGCAGGATTGAATGATAGTTCTAATTAAAAATTTAAAGAGGATATTATAATTATCAATGTGAGAGTATTTCAAGACAATTTAGTTTTCGGCTATACTCGTTTTACAACAATACAACAATGATTATCTGATGTCACTCTAATTGTCAAAATATACCAGAAAATAAAATGGCTCTTGTTTTTATATATTTTTTTTTATTTTGATATATTTATTAAATATCTCTAAATAACTTAAAACTCCTAATAAGGCGATTATAAAGTTCTCACTCAGTTGGCAGAAGTCCATGATTTGGACATGATTATTTACACATGTTTGCGATGACTTTTCCGCTATTCGGAATAATTTTATACATTCAAACGTGAGGCGGGATTTTATATTCAGCATTGGGATTTATTTTAAATTGTGAGTCTTGTTTTGTACATTAAAAGAAAATAAAAGTCGATTTTCAAAAAGTCTATATTTCAATTAGATCCTATGTCTTTTAATATAAATGTCAGCTTTATTCTCTGTATAGGAATTATTCATATAAACCTTATATATTAATATTGTGTATTTTATAAATAAACAAATTTATGATTAAGAGTGATAGAGTCTTGGTGGAGCGAATTGACTTCAGCACGTATTTGGACTGAATATACTTGAGAAGATCCACTTTTTCAACAACTTTGTAATGTAAATCTTATATCTGCATTTTATATAGGAACTAAGTTGAAATCAGAAGTCCAAAATATTTTTCCTAATTCCTTCTAATATTCTACTCATCACCCTTACTTGTTACTTTGATATCTTATTTCGTCTGATGTCGATTCCCTAAAATTTCTCATTCTCTTGTATCCCCGAAGTGTATCTAGTTATCTACTAGATATTTATATTTTACATGTATTTTTTATGCTTTTGTGACAATGGACATATCCATCTATCCTTTCCTGTACATGAGTTCCCTGCATTTCTCTGCATTCCTTAAATATAAATGTATTAATAGTAACGTCAGTTTAATATTTCCTGACAATATAGGAAAAAATTCACCATTTATTATCATGATTACAAAATTACAGTTTAAAGAATTTATAGAAAATAAAAAAATGTTTTATCATTTATATTGTACATTGCTTAAAGGTATTTTTTTTTTATTAATGAAATACCATTCAATGTACAGCCTTCCAGTTCATTCGGTGAGCTTTATGTGAATAGAATTCAAATGTCTTGAAAAATTCTTAGAATGCATTTCTGTCTTGGACGTTCTAGTTAAATTCATTCTTAACAAAATTTATAGAAAATTGCTTACTGCCTTGATTTACTGAATAACATAATCAGTGTTGCAATTCAGTTTTCAAAACATTGAAATTGCTTCGATAGCATGATATTATTGATATTATTTATGTTATTTGATGACTTTCATGTTCACTTCGTCGTAATGTTAATTTTGAAAGGCTGAAAGTTTTGCAATTCATTTGATACAATGTCGTAATAACTAGGTGTTTGGATAAACAATTATTATATTTATACATGTCACAAAATAGTAACGAAATTTGTATTAATTTTTTTATTTAAAAGATCTTTAATTAAAATTTTCTTAACACAAAAAATATGCATACAAAAATGATATTCAAATATTTAAACAATAAAAATAACAAATATTTAAAATATTTTTAAAATACGGCTATATGAATAATAGTTTATTGTTTGATATCAAAATAATCAGAGTAATAATTAGTGCTGTATGTTCCGGTATTATTATAGCTTCATGATAATGAAAACATAAAATATATGCAATGGTGAGTAATATAAGTTCTTGGTTCAAATTTTATTCTTATACTAGCTTTTGCCCGCGACTTCGTCCGCGTTTCCGTCGTTTTTCGAAAAAAAATTAGCAGATGTCCTCCCTCATAGTTTTGACGTAACAGGCAGATTCACTTTCGTATTTTAGAAGGGCAATAGTAATATAATATGCCAATCCACAAAACTGTTGAAAAATATAAGTAACCGCAGAATATTATAATATACCCACGCTATACCCACGACTCGGTCAGCGTGTAACTCCTTGTTTTTTATTAAGATAATATATTGCTAATATTTTTAGATCAAATTAAAATGTTTCAGCGCAAAGCTTCTGGGTAGACTATGTTAAGAGTCGACCCGTCCGGCACGTGAACGTAAAGATTCCTAGAATTGCTAACCCGGGAAAGAGCGACGTATAATTGACCATGCGAGAAACAGCTAACACCGAGATCTACTCCAGCAACACGAAAAGTCTGCCCTTGAGCTTTATTGATAGTCATGGCATAGCACACCGATACTGGGAATTGCGTTCTTTTAAATTGGAATGGAAAATTATTTGGTATTATGGGAATTCTGGGAATAAAGACAGTTTCTCCTGCACCGCAACCTGTTAAAATTTGAGCCTCGATTACATTTTGTTGCAACTGGGTTACTTTTAGCCGAGTTCCATTGCAAAGTTGAGGTGGTCTTAAATTTCGGAGCAGAATTATCGGTATGCCAATTTTTAAACAAATTATATGAGAAGGTAGTCCAGGCATACTTAAAGAATTTAAAAATTCTATCGGGTAATTAGTGGCTTCTTGTTCATCAACCATTCTATTTATTGAACTATAAACTTTGCTTTCTCCCTGTATATTAGACAGTATTTTATTATTAATTTCAGATGCCTGGTCATTGCGAGGAGTCAAAATGGACCTTTCGCAAAGCCAAGAATTGTCCCTATTTAATATAATTGTTATGTCACCGTAAACCGAAGATATAAGATGTTGTTGGGATTGCACTATACAACATAACTCAGGTGTCAGAATAAGTTTTCCTTGGTGTAGTTGTGGATAGGTACCTTCACCAATCTTCAATAATGTATCAGAAAATTCACGATTATCTGCGTTGTCTCCAGTTCTCACTCGCATATTTATAGTCAAATGCACCGATTGTATATCACGCCACAAATAAGAGCTTTTCAGGCAAGCCCTAATCTCATCAGCTCGGGTATTCCCCGTGGTATTACCGGTAAGGTTTGTCGGAAATCACCACAAAATAAAACCGTAATACCGCCCATTGGTCGATCATTTTGTCTTATGTCCCTTAGAGTTCTGTCTACTGCTTCTACTCCTTTTCGATGGGCCATCGTACATTCATCCCATACGATTAAATTACACTCACGCAATACCTTAGCTTTGTCGCTATTTCTTGAAATACTACAGGTTGGACTTTCCGTGCGATCTAAATTAATTGGTATTTTAAACATAGTGTGAGCAGTCTTACCTCCTGGTAGCAATGTTGCAGCTATACCTGATGAAGCCACGGCAAGAGCGATTTTACGCTGATTTCGAACATAAGCTAATATTAATTTAGTCAAAAAAGTTTTCCCAGTTCCTCCAGGTGCATCTAAAAACCATATTGTTCCTAAATTATTCTGCACACTCTCGCACACGCGATCATAGACTAAGCGTTGTTCTGCAGTCATCATCGTCTACTTTTCTCAAATCTATAAATGATGTTGGTCCTCGCACTGTATGTAATAATAATCTCAAATAAAAACACTCTGCGTTGTTAGGATGAACAGTATACACTCTACCAAGAACATGTTCTTTGAAAATACCTGTCTCGCCATCTACAGGCCTGCCTCGGCGTCTACGGTTAAAGACACCTCGTTGTTTATCGTAGGTATAATACGATGGAACTTCTTCATACAAAAGAGACTTTGCGAAATTATCAGTTTGGCAAAGTCGAAAGAATGCCAATAAAGTTGTTTGTCTAGGGTTCTCTAATCGTTCTGTAACATTTTCGGCGTTAAAATATATACGTTGACCGCCTTCCAGATGAACATCCAGATGGGTCACAGGTGGATATCTTTCGTGAATATTAAAACTTAAGATCCGCCACACAGCTTCTGAAGAGCTGATATATCTGCCTGACTGAAATCTAGTAACTTCATCATGTTCATTTCTTAACGCAAACGTAGCTTGGTCACTGCCCTTGTTAATGTACTTACAAATATATTTAATTGACTCTACACTATTACACATTTCTACATTTATGTGAGCTTGAAATGCTCTGGACAATACAGGCGAATACGGAACGACCCACCTATTATCTAAAGTAACCTGTTGTCCAGACATTCGCTTTTCAACAGTAAAACCACCATTGTCTCTTGAACGGCGACGATATAATGGGTATCCATCATGTCCTGTTACAGTTTCATCCACTAATGCTTTTGGATACCTTTTAGTGCAACGACCGTCTTGCATGCAAGGAGCATTTGCGTTAAATGCACCACATGGACCATGTATCATATGAGTTTTAACAATGTCGTATAACAGGGGATCTGCAGTCGGATCTGGGATTTCAGCACTGATTAATCTGTCTACATCATTAGGTCGAACCTTATCTTTTAACCAAAGCAAGATATGTGCGTGAGGTAAGCCGCGTTTTTGCCACTCAACACTATACATATAACACAATACTTCTCCAAAAATGTTATCTTTGGCAAGAAGATCTATCATTGATTTTAATTTTAAATGAAACACTCTTGCAATAATATCATGGCGGTCATGCGGTGCCTGACCCTCAAGAAGCTCCCGAGTGATTTCATCCCACTTGGGATTGGTAGTTACAGTAACAAATAAGTCGGGACGTCCATATTTTCTTACGTAACAAAAAGCGTCTTGAGTACGTTCATGCATGTAGCGTGGACCACCAGTAAAAGAAGAGGGTAAAATAACTAAACGACCCATATTCACAGTATCGTTATCTTGCTGCATGGCATCGCGAAGGTGCACGTATTCTTCAGCGCGCAGCTGCCTTTGATTAGATCGTATATAAACTAATCTTTCGGTTTCAATTTTTGCGTACATGTCAACAATAAACTGATTAAATAAGCCACGAAAACGTTGAAAGTATACCAATCTATTCCGTCTCACTTGCAGGTGGTAACAATAAAATTGAAGGCATGACACCTTTTTATTATAATTAGGTGCGCCTGTGCGCGGATCGGTTTGGTATACAGCGAAATTATAACCATCTTCCCCTCGACAGTATATCATAGGATATTGCAAACTGTCGTAAGCCCTGTGGGTTTCGAAAATACGTTGCAAACGATTGTCTCTGGAACGTATAACGATATCACGCCTATCACATTCCTGGTCGACCAGTACTACAGCAACTTCATTCGTGGATGGAACGTTATGACGCCCAGGGTGTTCCTGAGTTGGACGCTTATCGGCATTTATAACAATTTTATAATTGTTATTACCATCTTGAGAAAGGGCTTCTAATGCCGATTTAAAACTGCATACGTACGAATTAACCTGATGTAACATGTTCTGAAGTTGTGAAATGAGTTCAGTATTTAAATTCGGAAAATATTGATTTCTTATATTCGACTGTTCGTTGTAATCGGATACAAAATATATTTGAAGAAATTTAGGTTGTTCTTCAGGCAAAAGGGACCCTGGTATCAAATGGTATCAAATGGTAAACCTGACCTTGTACCTTAAAAGTAGGCATGAAAGGGCCTTCTGAGATTTGTTTAGCACCAAAGGATGTCATTTGGAATGCACTATTATAAGTGCGAATATTATCTAAAAACTGTTTGGATTGCAAATGTTCCCCTAAAAGTAGTGATTTTCAAGGTTCCGGTGGGTCTTCGAACGAAGGCAAATTTATTTTACCTCCAGAACAACAGAAACCAGCAGACTCCTTCCTCCACTTCGAAGCATTACAAAAGGAACATACTACGTTCATATCGCCTATTTCAGAAGATGATCTGTAATCAATTGTGAGGTTATAAGCAAACCCACTTTTATATTTATCGGACCACGCCACCGAATTTGTAGATTGATCTACCACGTGTATATCTAAGTCATTAAGACCATGTCGAAATCTATCTGCAGTAAGACGGGCCTCTCGCTGTTCTTCTGTTTCAAGCGACCGAATATTTTCAATTCTTAATCTTTCATTAGATAAAGTAATCAATTGTTCTTGTCTCAAAGAATTGTAATAATCGCGTCCCGACTCTAGTCGTTGTTCATGCTCATGTTCATCTTCAAGAGATCGAATCATGTTATGGTGCGCCCTATCATTTGTCAAACGGTCTTGATATTGAGTAAAAGTTTCAGATTCTCGAGACAAAATATGACGTTCGCGATCAGCTGTAAGCCGTAATTCCCTCTCAGTGAAGGTTTCGGACTCGCGAGATAAAATATGACGTTCGTGGTCAGCTGTAAGCCGTAATTCCCTCTCAGTGAAGGTTTCGGACTCGCGAGATAAAATATGACGTTCGCGGTCAGCTGTAAGCCGTAATTCCCTCTCAGTGAAGGTTTTAGACTCGCGAGATAATGTATGCCGTTCGCGGTCAGCTGTGAGTCGCAATTCTCGTTGTAAAGCAGTTTCAGCTTCTCGGGATAACGCATGTTGTTCCCGGTCAATGGAACGCCTTAGCTCTCGTTGAGAAGAGCTTTGAGAAGCCCGTGTTGTAGCTCGTCTCGCTCTTTCAGCTGCTAATCGCATCTCTCTTTCTGGAGAGCTTTCATTAGCTCGAGATGTTGAGGCACTAACTCTCATAGAGTTTAACCGATGTGCTCTTTCCTCTTCCGATTCTTGAGAACGCGTCATTCTCATTCTCCTAGCTTGACTCGAAGTTCGAGATAAAGATGGTCGTTTTTTAGGTGGCATCGTTTATTTTATTTTTAATCGACGGTAACTTAAATTCAAATAATTGTCAAAATATACCAGAAAATAAAATGGCTCTTGTTTTTATATATTTTTTTTTATTTTGATATATTTATTAAATATCTCTAAATAACTTAAAACTCCTAATAAGGCGATTATAAAGTTCTCACTCAGTTGGCAGAAGTCCATGATTTGGACATGATTATTTACACATGTTTGCGATGACTTTTCCGCTATTCGGAATAATTTTATACATTCAAACGTGAGGCGGGATTTTATATTCAGCATTGGGATTTATTTTAAATTGTGAGTCTTGTTTTGTACATTAAAAGAAAATAAAAGTCGATTTTCAAAAAGTCTATATTTCAATTAGATCCTATGTCTTTTAATATAAATGTCAGCTTTATTCTCTGTATAGGAATTATTCATATAAACCTTATATATTAATATTGTGTATTTTATAAATAAACAAATTTATGATTAAGAGTGATAGAGTCTTGGTGGAGCGAATTGACTTCAGCACGTATTTGGACTGAATATACTTGAGAAGATCCACTTTTTCAACAACTTTGTAATGTAAATCTTATATCTGCATTTTATATAGGAACTAAGTTGAAATCAGAAGTCCAAAATATTTTTCCTAATTCCTTCTAATATTCTACTCATCACCCTTACTTGTTACTTTGATATCTTATTTCGTCTGATGTCGATTCCCTAAAATTTCTCATTCTCTTGTATCCCCGAAGTTTATCTAGTTATCTACTAGATATTTATATTTTACATGTATTTTTTATGCTTTTGTGACAATGGACATATCCATCTATCCTTTCCTGTACATGAGTTCCCTGCATTTCTCTGCATTCCTTAAATATAAATGTATTAATAGTAACGTCAGTTTAATATTTCCTGACAATATAGGAAAAAATTCACCATTTATTATCATGATTACAAAATTACAGTTTAAAGAATTTATAGAAAATAAAAAAATGTTTTATCATTTATATTGTACATTGCTTAAAGGTATTTTTTTTTTATTAATGAAATACCATTCAATGTACAGCCTTCCAGTTCATTCGGTGAGCTTTATGTGAATAGAATTCAAATGTCTTGAAAAATTCTTAGAATGCATTTCTGTCTTGGACGTTCTAGTTAAATTCATTCTTAACAAAATTTATAGAAAATTGCTTACTGCCTTGATTTACTGAATAACATAATCAGTGTTGCAATTCAGTTTTCAAAACATTGAAATTGCTTCGATAGCATGATATTATTGATATTATTTATGTTATTTGATGACTTTCATGTTCACTTCGTCGTAATGTTAATTTTGAAAGGCTGAAAGTTTTGCAATTCATTTGATACAATGTCGTAATAACTAGGTGTTTGGATAAACAATTATTATATTTATACATGTCACAAAATAGTAACGAAATTTGTATTAATTTTTTTATTTAAAAGATCTTTAATTAAAATTTTCTTAACACAAAAAATATGCATACAAAAATGATATTCAAATATTTAAACAATAAAAATAACAAATATTTAAAATATTTTTAAAATACGGCTATATGAATAATAGTTTATTGTTTGATATCAAAATAATCAGAGTAATAATTAGTGCTGTATGTTCCGGTATTATTATAGCTTCATGATAATGAAAACATAAAATATATGCAATGGTGAGTAATATAAGTTCTTGGTTCAAATTTTATTCTTATACTAGCTTTTGCCCGCGACTTCGTCCGCGTTTCCGTCGTTTTTCGAAAAAAAATTAGCAGATGTCCTCCCTCATAGTTTTGACGTAACAGGCAGATTCACTTCCGTATTTTAGAAGGGCAATAGTAATATAATATGCCAATCCACAAAACTGTTGAAAAATATAAGTAACCGCAGAATATTATAATATACCCACGCTATACCCACGACTCGGTCAGCGTGTAACTCCTTGTTTTTTATTAAGATAATATATTGCTAATATTTTTAGATCAAATTAAAATGTTTCAGCGCAAAGCTTCTGGGTAGACTATGTTAAGAGTCGACCCGTCCGGCACGTGAACGTAAAGATTCCTAGAATTGCTAACCCGGGAAAGAGCGACGTATAATTGACCATGCGAGAAACAGCTAACACCGAGATCTACTCCAGCAACACGAAAAGTCTGCCCTTGAGCTTTATTGATAGTCATGGCATAGCACACCGATACTGGGAATTGCGTTCTTTTAAATTGGAATGGAAAATTATTTGGTATTATGGGAATTCTGGGAATAAAGACAGTTTCTCCTGCACCGCAACCTGTTAAAATTTGAGCCTCGATTACATTTTGTTGCAACTGGGTTACTTTTAGCCGAGTTCCATTGCAAAGTTGAGGTGGTCTTAAATTTCGGAGCAGAATTATCGGTATGCCAATTTTTAAACAAATTATATGAGAAGGTAGTCCAGGCATACTTAAAGAATTTAAAAATTCTATCGGGTAATTAGTGGCTTCTTGTTCATCAACCATTCTATTTATTGAACTATAAACTTTGCTTTCTCCCTGTATATTAGACAGTATTTTATTATTAATTTCAGATGCCTGGTCATTGCGAGGAGTCAAAATGGACCTTTCGCAAAGCCAAGAATTGTCCCTATTTAATATAATTGTTATGTCACCGTAAACCGAAGATATAAGATGTTGTTGGGATTGCACTATACAACATAACTCAGGTGTCAGAATAAGTTTTCCTTGGTGTAGTTGTGGATAGGTACCTTCACCAATCTTCAATAATGTATCAGAAAATTCACGATTATCTGCGTTGTCTCCAGTTCTCACTCGCATATTTATAGTCAAATGCACCGATTGTATATCACGCCACAAATAAGAGCTTTTCAGGCAAGCCCTAATCTCATCAGCTCGGGTATTCCCCGTGGTATTACCGGTAAGGTTTGTCGGAAATCACCACAAAATAAAACCGTAATACCGCCCATTGGTCGATCATTTTGTCTTATGTCCCTTAGAGTTCTGTCTACTGCTTCTACTCCTTTTCGATGGGCCATCGTACATTCATCCCATACGATTAAATTACACTCACGCAATACCTTAGCTTTGTCGCTATTTCTTGAAATACTACAGGTTGGACTTTCCGTGCGATCTAAATTAATTGGTATTTTAAACATAGTGTGAGCAGTCTTACCTCCTGGTAGCAATGTTGCAGCTATACCTGATGAAGCCACGGCAAGAGCGATTTTACGCTGATTTCGAACATAAGCTAATATTAATTTAGTCAAAAAAGTTTTCCCAGTTCCTCCAGGTGCATCTAAAAACCATATTGTTCCTAAATTATTCTGCACACTCTCGCACACGCGATCATAGACTAAGCGTTGTTCTGCAGTCATCATCGTCTACTTTTCTCAAATCTATAAATGATGTTGGTCCTCGCACTGTATGTAATAATAATCTCAAATAAAAACACTCTGCGTTGTTAGGATGAACAGTATACACTCTACCAAGAACATGTTCTTTGAAAATACCTGTCTCGCCATCTACAGGCCTGCCTCGGCGTCTACGGTTAAAGACACCTCGTTGTTTATCGTAGGTATAATACGATGGAACTTCTTCATACAAAAGAGACTTTGCGAAATTATCAGTTTGGCAAAGTCGAAAGAATGCCAATAAAGTTGTTTGTCTAGGGTTCTCTAATCGTTCTGTAACATTTTCGGCGTTAAAATATATACGTTGACCGCCTTCCAGATGAACATCCAGATGGGTCACAGGTGGATATCTTTCGTGAATATTAAAACTTAAGATCCGCCACACAGCTTCTGAAGAGCTGATATATCTGCCTGACTGAAATCTAGTAACTTCATCATGTTCATTTCTTAACGCAAACGTAGCTTGGTCACTGCCCTTGTTAATGTACTTACAAATATATTTAATTGACTCTACACTATTACACATTTCTACATTTATGTGAGCTTGAAATGCTCTGGACAATACAGGCGAATACGGAACGACCCACCTATTATCTAAAGTAACCTGTTGTCCAGACATTCGCTTTTCAACAGTAAAACCACCATTGTCTCTTGAACGGCGACGATATAATGGGTATCCATCATGTCCTGTTACAGTTTCATCCACTAATGCTTTTGGATACCTTTTAGTGCAACGACCGTCTTGCATGCAAGGAGCATTTGCGTTAAATGCACCACATGGACCATGTATCATATGAGTTTTAACAATGTCGTATAACAGGGGATCTGCAGTCGGATCTGGGATTTCAGCACTGATTAATCTGTCTACATCATTAGGTCGAACCTTATCTTTTAACCAAAGCAAGATATGTGCGTGAGGTAAGCCGCGTTTTTGCCACTCAACACTATACATATAACACAATACTTCTCCAAAAATGTTATCTTTGGCAAGAAGATCTATCATTGATTTTAATTTTAAATGAAACACTCTTGCAATAATATCATGGCGGTCATGCGGTGCCTGACCCTCAAGAAGCTCCCGAGTGATTTCATCCCACTTGGGATTGGTAGTTACAGTAACAAATAAGTCGGGACGTCCATATTTTCTTACGTAACAAAAAGCGTCTTGAGTACGTTCATGCATGTAGCGTGGACCACCAGTAAAAGAAGAGGGTAAAATAACTAAACGACCCATATTCACAGTATCGTTATCTTGCTGCATGGCATCGCGAAGGTGCACGTATTCTTCAGCGCGCAGCTGCCTTTGATTAGATCGTATATAAACTAATCTTTCGGTTTCAATTTTTGCGTACATGTCAACAATAAACTGATTAAATAAGCCACGAAAACGTTGAAAGTATACCAATCTATTCCGTCTCACTTGCAGGTGGTAACAATAAAATTGAAGGCATGACACCTTTTTATTATAATTAGGTGCGCCTGTGCGCGGATCGGTTTGGTATACAGCGAAATTATAACCATCTTCCCCTCGACAGTATATCATAGGATATTGCAAACTGTCGTAAGCCCTGTGGGTTTCGAAAATACGTTGCAAACGATTGTCTCTGGAACGTATAACGATATCACGCCTATCACATTCCTGGTCGACCAGTACTACAGCAACTTCATTCGTGGATGGAACGTTATGACGCCCAGGGTGTTCCTGAGTTGGACGCTTATCGGCATTTATAACAATTTTATAATTGTTATTACCATCTTGAGAAAGGGCTTCTAATGCCGATTTAAAACTGCATACGTACGAATTAACCTGATGTAACATGTTCTGAAGTTGTGAAATGAGTTCAGTATTTAAATTCGGAAAATATTGATTTCTTATATTCGACTGTTCGTTGTAATCGGATACAAAATATATTTGAAGAAATTTAGGTTGTTCTTCAGGCAAAAGGGACCCTGGTATCAAATGGTATCAAATGGTAAACCTGACCTTGTACCTTAAAAGTAGGCATGAAAGGGCCTTCTGAGATTTGTTTAGCACCAAAGGATGTCATTTGGAATGCACTATTATAAGTGCGAATATTATCTAAAAACTGTTTGGATTGCAAATGTTCCCCTAAAAGTAGTGATTTTCAAGGTTCCGGTGGGTCTTCGAACGAAGGCAAATTTATTTTACCTCCAGAACAACAGAAACCAGCAGACTCCTTCCTCCACTTCGAAGCATTACAAAAGGAACATACTACGTTCATATCGCCTATTTCAGAAGATGATCTGTAATCAATTGTGAGGTTATAAGCAAACCCACTTTTATATTTATCGGACCACGCCACCGAATTTGTAGATTGATCTACCACGTGTATATCTAAGTCATTAAGACCATGTCGAAATCTATCTGCAGTAAGACGGGCCTCTCGCTGTTCTTCTGTTTCAAGCGACCGAATATTTTCAATTCTTAATCTTTCATTAGATAAAGTAATCAATTGTTCTTGTCTCAAAGAATTGTAATAATCGCGTCCCGACTCTAGTCGTTGTTCATGCTCATGTTCATCTTCAAGAGATCGAATCATGTTATGGTGCGCCCTATCATTTGTCAAACGGTCTTGATATTGAGTAAAAGTTTCAGATTCTCGAGACAAAATATGACGTTCGCGATCAGCTGTAAGCCGTAATTCCCTCTCAGTGAAGGTTTCGGACTCGCGAGATAAAATATGACGTTCGTGGTCAGCTGTAAGCCGTAATTCCCTCTCAGTGAAGGTTTCGGACTCGCGAGATAAAATATGACGTTCGCGGTCAGCTGTAAGCCGTAATTCCCTCTCAGTGAAGGTTTTAGACTCGCGAGATAATGTATGCCGTTCGCGGTCAGCTGTGAGTCGCAATTCTCGTTGTAAAGCAGTTTCAGCTTCTCGGGATAACGCATGTTGTTCCCGGTCAATGGAACGCCTTAGCTCTCGTTGAGAAGAGCTTTGAGAAGCCCGTGTTGTAGCTCGTCTCGCTCTTTCAGCTGCTAATCGCATCTCTCTTTCTGGAGAGCTTTCATTAGCTCGAGATGTTGAGGCACTAACTCTCATAGAGTTTAACCGATGTGCTCTTTCCTCTTCCGATTCTTGAGAACGCGTCATTCTCATTCTCCTAGCTTGACTCGAAGTTCGAGATAAAGATGGTCGTTTTTTAGGTGGCATCGTTTATTTTATTTTTAATCGACGGTAACTTAAATTCTATTTAGTTACCCAAGAAAAAACTTACGTCAGAGGTCCTAACTATAGCTAAGTATATAATAAATAGAATATAAATCTAAGTGCCTATTAAAACTAAAATAATATTCTAATCGAATTATAAATATGTACGTAGGTACCTACAAATTACAAAAGAATAAAAAATGAAAATAAAGCTATACTTAATGCGTGTGCAATACTATCTACACTTACCTACTTCACTTAAAAATGAATAATAAGAAATACCTACAACTACTGTAATTAATCAAAGTACCTATGCTAATACAAAAAAAACCTTAGATGTTCTAAGTACAGCTGCTATATAATAAAAAAATATAAATCTAAGTGCCTATTTAAACTTAAATACCTAATATTCTAATAGAATTAAACTAAGAAATATGTACCTACCTACCTACAACTTAGGTACAAAAAAAAAAGAAATGAAAATAAAGCTAAAACACGTGTGCAGTATAGGTAGATAGTAGGCAATATCTACCTATACCTACTTCACTTAAAAATAAATAAAAAATACCTATGAATACTATAATTAATAAAAGTACCTACCTACGCTTTTATCTACTTAATACAAAAAAAACTAAACATAAAATGCCCAAAACTAACCTATCAGTAACTAAAAATCTAACAATAATCTAATCTATCTATCTATTATCTAATCTAAAAATCGAATCTAAATCTACTTAAAAAGAAATAAAATAGGAACTATTAATAGTTAAGAATTTAAACAAAAGTAAAACTAATTTAGAAAATAACAACAAAAGAAATTAAAATAAACTATTTAAAGACAAAAAGTCGCGCTGATAAGCACGGTTTATAAAATAACAATTATTGTCTGTCAATAAAGTTCAACACTCTGAACGCATCAACAGCCAAATATTGAATGACGCTTGCGCTCGCCTCCCGCCCCTTTTATACTCTGCCGCCGCGAGCCCCGTCGAGCGCGGCAACCGTTACGCAAAAATAATCCTTATAGCTTGATTCACTATTCACGCGCGATGTCTTGTTGGCGTATTTCATGTAAGTAAGTATAAGTTTGGTGTTTCTATTTTTTTTTTAATTAGGAATGATGGTGAGCATTATTGGTTTTATAAACGTAAAAGTAAACAAATATAATAAGAAATCTCCGAACTGCTAAGCTATCGAGAGTTATGCGTGTTATTGTGAGTTAACTATAAAAGGTAGATATATGCTGTCTTGGAATATTTTTCGTGTATTTTTATGTAGAATATTTCCGTTATACATAGTTTCTATGTAGCTCTAACCATTAAGGCTGCACACGCGACGGAAGCTTAAAAAATCAAGCAACTTCTCCCATTTTCTCAACATTTCCTTTCACTGCTCTGCTCCTATTCATTGTAGTGTGATGAAAAGTATACTATTACCTGCCCAGGAGTATAAAGAATAATTGTACTAAGTTTCGTTAAAATCCGTCGAGTAGTTTTTTTTTCTATAAATAACATACAAACAGACAGACAGACAGACAGACAGACAAAAATTTTTTTAACTGCATTTTTGGCATCAGTATCGAACACTATTCACCCCCTGCTACTTATTTTGTAAATATATTTCATGTACAGAATTGACCTCTCTACAGATTTATTATAAGTATAGATATATTTTATTGTACATACATTCACATATGTAAATTTTTACTTTCTCAGAAATTCATTTGCTTTTCAATTGGGGTTAATAACCGGTTTCATGAAAGTGAGCTATATAGTAAATAACTCTTACTTCAATAAAGTATATTTGGATTGGTTTAAAACTTATATACAATATAAAGTAATTTGTTGTTGATACTATTTTAGTAGTGGTGTGAAAATTATATATTAGATCCAGGTAATATAAAAAATGTTAATGAATTTTATAATCGTGATTTATACCGGCGACTCAGTTAACGTAAAAATTTATATAGACTCATGAAGGCCTTGGAGCCTTTGCCGTTTACTATTTATTTTATGTCAAATTTAGATTAGAAGTAGCTTTAGGGCTCTGAAAAAACGATAGCACTAGAAAGCCATTATTATTATTATTGTCCATCGTAACCTAACCAAAATAATAATTTATTTTACTTATTATTCAAACTTAATTACAATTTATTTGCATTATTAGTTCCAAATTTTCATATGAGATTGTGAATAAATCTGCATACAGGTTTATAAAGCTTCAAATAAGGAGCTCACTTGTGAATGTATAAACATACCGCGATGTATTTTACTCTAATGTGGAGTGTCTACTTGTGTTACACACAAAAGATAAATGAGAGAAACATTCCGAATGTATTTTCTGTAGCAACATATACAAATAAAACTAAGTGAAAGTTCATCAGAATTGTTTTTTTTAAACATTTTAAATTTTAGTTAGAGATGTCAAGTTATGTTAATGTTTTCACTCTATTGATCTCAAGTGAAACCCAAGAAACGAATATTTTTGGCACTCTGCTAAATGAATCAGATAAAAATTGATTATTTTAGTTGTATTCGTAGTTCAAATAATATTAATAATATTTTATTATTATAATTTTATTCAGCCTAACGGAATTATATAACTATTATTTAACATTACTGTAATTGTTATAACTTTTACTTATTTATATACATCTGAATGAAATAAGAAAATTAATTATTCCACTAGAGTCTAAGAAGATACTAACATAAAATCCACCTAATAGCTAATAAATTACAAAAGTAATATTGAAGGGACTTAATTTCACGCCGAAAGTGTACGACATATATTTCAGTAATATATGTAATTTTCCATCAATTTTTCCCCCTTTTATCGCGGAAAAGCGTCGAATACTAAGAAAGAAAAGTTACTGACATATGAAAATATATACTTAGATTAAGTTAATATGACAAGAGCCAATATCATACGTGTTGCTAACCGAAGAGGATGAATTTCTTCCGTCAAATTGTAAAATCACCTTATCATTGGGTCTGAATTTAGCAATTTCTTATATTCAATTCAAAACTTTATTCAAGTGTAAATATTTTTTTTATACAAAAATATGTATTATTTTTATACCTAAATCAACAAACTAAATATATTTATATCAAATTCCTACCTTGTTTCAATTTGCTGGAAGGCTTCCGTCTCTTACATCCGGATGCCTTAAACTAGTAAATTTTACTTGAAAATAATTATTAAACACTCAATTACGACATCTGCACGTATAGATTCAGAATTTTGTTTTTTATGGCAATAAACAAATATATATGTGGATATGATCTCAATTATACAAATAAGTAGGAACAACATTATACAATAAAGACTAATACTGTACGGTCAGACATTCTAGTCCACTGCTCTGTGATAGTTAATACACAATACATATATTAATAATAAGTCTATGATAAATTTCCAAGGTATTATGTCCTTCTTTAGGCATCATATCAAACAACCACTCTTAGAGATTTTGAGAACCTTTCTTTTGTGAGAAAGAAATAATTGTACTTGTTGTACGAGCTCATTTTTCTTTAGTTTTAGAACATAATATAGGACATTGTTTAGTCTGGGAGGAATTATTAGCTTTTCTGTCTTGGACAATTTACAAATGTTTCCTTTTCATTAAGCTTGGGCACAATATTGTAGGTCGATCGTAAATTTCGGAAGTCTCTCACTTACTCGTACATCTGCCGGAACAAAGTAATTGAATTATATGATGGTAAGGTAGGATGAACGTAATGGTGGTTAAGTAAAATGTGTAAGGGACGCCGTCTTGATATCTTTTTGATTACTTTTTATCCATTAACGTTCCGATCTAAAATAATAATTTACATATCAAAAAATAAAATTTATTTTGTGACCCATGGCAGAAAACATAACATTTAAACGTTGAAATAATTTAAAAACCATTTGTTGATAAAAGATCCTATAAATGTAACTTATATTTTATGTTATAAAACCTTGCGTCCGAAATCGGCTGTAAAATAAAGGATGTTTCCAGAAATTGAAAATTTTCAAATCTGTTCATAAAATTCTCAGAGGAAGATTTTAAAACGTGCGTGGTAAGAATGAAGGCTTCTGGAGGGTAATTTAAGGAAACATATAGCATTATAAATAGAAAGTCCTATTTATTAACAGGTATTTAAAACAACAACTGCGTGAACAATTTTGGTATACACTCTGACAATTTTGCTATTATGAGGAATTTAAAGAAACCTCTTAAACTAAAATCAAATAAATCATTAAGGCTACAGATAGTTCCAAAGAAATGTACAAAACACTTACACCTGGAATATATAACCCTTCTTCTTTACTGATAATAATACAATTGCACTTAAGACTGTATTCCTCGCCACTTGCAACTAGAATCAATATTTTAAGTGAGAAATGATTTGATAGCACTATTTAGACCTTTCTAAAACATGATCTATCATTCAGAAAAGTTAACACAGCACAAATACCGTCCAATGCTTTCAAACAGTAATGTACAACATTTTATAAAGTAGTCCCCACAAATTATGTGAAACAACTAAGTGATATCGGAAAGTCCATTACTGGCCCAGCAATAATTCATTTTCTTGTCATATTGATTAATAAAACCTATCAAAGGTGCAATATTTTTATAATGGTTAACTTTATATTAATATACATTATTATCTATAAAATAAAAATTTTATAAAATTTTCTTTTTTATAAAATTTTCTTTTTCCGATATAAATATTTTCTAACTAAATGTAGAGTCAATTTGAACTGTATTGCTATACAATAAAGTTCATATTAAATTATAAGCACTCATTGTTGTCTAAACAATGTAGGTGTGTTTCTAATGTCGAAGAGTCAATTCGCGCTTTATTGTCTCTGCACAAAGTTCAAATTCAATCAATATGTGTGTGTGCCGTTCACGCAAAAGTGATAATATCGTGAACCCGACCAAATTAAAAAGTCAAAAAATGTAAGAGCTATAGATTTGATTGGCCTTGGAATATTCTTTATTTTGTTTTAGTTTCGGAATGCGACATAAATTGTCATCAGTTTTCACGTCATTGCATCTGTCAAACAAACCGCGTTAAAAAGCGTTTATAATATTTAATAATTAATTTTGATTGTTTTATATCGTGTTTTGTGCAAAGTGTTTTAATACCTGTGAATAATAATTATTGCATGTGACATAATTTAGGTAAGTATATTCGATATGCCTCCTATAAGACGAAGTAATTTAGGTAGAAGAACCCGAAATGCTACAAACCAAACTAATTACCGATCTTATCATCATACTGCACAAGAACATGACGACCAAAATGAACGTGAAAGAATTCGTATATCGAGAACGCGGGAAGCGAGAGCGAGAGATTCAATTATTAATCGCGAAAATTTGAATCAAGCCGCTTTCAATTACGATTTGTCAATTGACTACAGTAACCACCAATGTGTTACTATTGGATCTATGAACTTGGTTTGCTCTCATTGTAAGGCATTGAAATACAAAAATGAAGCCAATGGATTGTATTGCGCAAATGGGAAAGCGAAATTGATACCATTGGATCACCAACAGAGCCAATGTACTCATTGGTTTCAGGAATAGAACGAGATTCCATACACTTTTTGTCAAATATCCAACAATATAACAATTGCTTTCAAATGACGTCATTCGGGGCAACAAACGTAGTTCGGGAAAATTTTATGCCAAATTTTAAGGTAAGTATTATAGCAGTTAATCATTATTATTTTAATGAACAAAATTTCCTGTTAACTAAGTAAATATGTGTCATTAACCTTCAGTTCCCTAAACCCCAACACATATATTACTTAGTCATAATATTATTTGGTGATTCAGTATCAGCAACACTTTAATTATTTTGAAACACAATATAATTATTTGATGATGCACATTAGTTACAACTAATTATTACATATTGGCATACCTAAGCATATAAATTATTATTTGGTGATTCAAAGTAGGAGACAGATATACTTTTTAGGAACAAATATTATTTATTTATTTATTTATTTATGTACCAATAAAAATCACAAATACAAAAAACAGAAAACAATGTAGTACAAAGGATTACTTATCTCTTTTAGAGATCTCTCCCAGTTATCCTTTGGTGTGAGACAGGGTGTTCAAGACAGGGCGGTACACTTAAACTAAATACAAATAAAAGAGAACAAAGAAATTTTGTCAGTATTGTGAACATAATATTATTTAAACATTGTATCAATAAATTTATTTAATATCATAATAATATTATAAGAGTATTATTATTACTCTTATAATATTACCTAATACTTAGTTATTCATATATAAACTAAACACATAAAAAGCTGTAACTTAACAATGTATGTACGCAAATAAACATGCAAATGATGTATATAAGAGTAATAGAAACGAAACAAACTATCTTCAGAATTGTTGTTTATCTCTCTGTGTTTATGTATATAAACGTATGCGTATAACGTATGTAGATAACGTATAAATGTATGCTTGTAAGAGCATCCCGGAGAAAGAATTTCATGTAATTGTATGCAGTTTTTCCAGTTATTGTGTTGCTGAAGGTCTAACAAAGTACAGGTAACATGTCTTATCTTTAATGTGCTCTGTAACAATAATTGGAATAAAAACTTTGGCTTCAATCTCGGAATGTGAAAACTTAAATGTATAACAGTGTTTTTATTATAATCATATTATTTCTAAAAATATGTTTGTTAATTTACTTTGAAAATCTTGATAATTATTTATTTTTCAGTGAACACTATCAATAATTAATTTTATTTATTTATTTTAATCAAACATCGCATAGTGTAGGAACGGCTAAGTGTAATAAACGGTAAGTATGTTACATTAAATATTGTTTTGCACTGTATACAGTTATTATATCAGTTTTGGTGGGATCTTTCACACTTCATTATTCTGTTGATAAACATGGCGTTTATGGATTTTTTATACCGGTCTATTATATCGCACCTAATACAAATGCCCCCATCAGATACTCGGATCTTTGTTATTATGTAAAAGTTAGTATGTTAAACAACAAACGTTGGTCTGTAACGCATTTTGTAGCTAAGAATGTGATTACAAAGAATTAATTTTCCTTGAAAGCAATTGGTATCCTTTCTTCAGATGTTTACAAAACTAAAAGTTTGTTTTTTGCATTCAAATGGCTCCTATATATTGACTTGGAATTCAACACCTTTCCCGACTTTGAAGCATACCTTTATAACAAAGGTTTATTATTAGGGCATGAATAGTAATATTACAAATTACACCGAATAACATCGACTTAATGTGATTTTTGAAGCGTTAGAAATATATGTTTTCTATTCTCTTAGTACTTATTTTCAAATACTTCACTTATTATTTTCCTCATTCTGATATAATGATACTAAGTTTAAGATTTAATAAAACTAAGTAAGTGTAGTTAGTATAATAATGTTATATAATTCTTAATTCTTGAGGATTAGTTTATTAAATATATTTAGTGAAGAACAATTTCGATATCTTAAAAATGCAGGTCACTTTTCTTGTGAAAACACAAAGGTTGGTTGGTTTATTGTTTAGTGACCCTGACTAGCATAGAGCATAATTGTTTAATTAGAGACAGTTTCCAGAAATATAGAGTTTAAGGATATTTAGGGGTCGTTGTTTTCATATCTCTAATACGGCAAAAATGTGATAATAAAGTATAATTATTTTTTATATATAATGATATTTATATGCGCATTATAACCTTCATATTAATAATGTAACAATCTAAGACCTAATAATGATATATTATAGATATTTTTATAGGAACCGACCAATAAAGATAGCGACAAACAATCTTCATACATAAAGAAACATAAGAAATTATTATCTTGAACTCGTATCTCGTAATTGCAGTGGGTTCCTCAGAACTCTGCAGATAGCGTACCTAATAACAATTACAGAGTGAACTCCCTGCTATGGAAATTGTTATTAGAATACAGTTAAACTGTCATCGTTAAGTTTTAAGTGCAGTCGAGTCCGCTTTAACTGACTTTCATTGCATTTATTTAGTGCCTTTCAGAAAATGCAATTTAAAGGTTAAAATTTTATATCAATTTAGATAAAACTAATATTAATTTTTAATCTACGATCAAGGGACATCTGATTTATTTGAATAATAATAGTCTAAGAAGCTCTTTTTTGTGATGATAGTTCATGATTTAATACTGGCTTCAATGGGTTCAAAAAATACATAGACATAAGGAGTGAGAGGTAAGTATTTCTTGATGTATAATTTTTAAATAATAAAATTTAATTTATTTTATTAGGCTTCAGTTACGCCATTTATCAATATTATCCATACAATACTTATTTATATTAAACATTTGATTCTTTTTTTGTAGTAAATAAAAAAAAACCGAAATTTTTAAAACATAACGACCACAAACTGTTTCTTATTTTCCGCATAATAACATATCGTCGTTATAAAGCACATATAGTCTATGTTATCACTGCTGCTGTCAGTCTGATAGTTTATGATCGTATTATTTGAGTGGTAAAGCCGAACGTTTATGAGGATCATTATCATGAAATTTTGACTGAGCTTATCAATTTTCGTAAATCCCTGGTTGTAAAATGTTGAAAATATTAAATTGCTTTATTAAACCAACTGGACAGGACTCACACCAAGTACGGTTTTATTCATTCAATTATATTTAAATCAGATGTTGGTTTAGGTATTTATACATATTTTATAATTTACCTAAGTCTAATTTTTTAAAAAAGCTTATTTTTACATTCTTTTCTTATGACTATAGAATGAAAAATGCACGAGTTGAACTTGAACATGCGACTTTTTAAAAATCCTCCTCTCGCCCTGTCAACTGTAACTTATATATATACACAGCAGCTTAACTGTCAATGTCGGTGTTGATAAACTTTTAATAATATTATTATATATTTTAATATTATAATAAGATAGTTCATGTTATATGCACATTGTACACATGACTTTTATTTCATAACTTTTAGCTTTCAGTCTTATAATAGACAATTCTTTATTCGAACGGTAACAAGTCGTTCTGTTGACATAAATCATATTCACATGAGGAAAGAAACAGAAATGTAACAGACTGCTTCGATTTATTTATAAATACTTGTTCTATTTTAACATTACATGTACTTTTAAATATGGTGACGTGAGGAGGTAAACCAATGTATCTTAAATAAAATTATATTTTTCATTATTCTTTGTGAATCTTTGTTTATAAAGTAAGTAAGTATGAAGATAATATAACATGATTTATTCTGCTTCTATTTATAATTATTCAAATGAGTTGTGAAATCCGTAAACAGAGTTTACGGATGCTTGTATACTGTATACGTTTTATGAATATTCATATATAAAGTATACATAGTATTTATATACAAGTAATTACTGAGTAAGTTGAGGTAATTGTTTTATATAAGATAACTAGTTTCCCATACTTTATAACACTTTTAATAAGACTTCTTTAACACATTAATAAGTAATACTTAATTTATATTAGACTTTATGGAACATTTGTAAAAAAACAATAATTATATTCATTTCTTTGTTTTTATTTCTATGGAGCAAAACTTCAAAGTTATGTAGTTAGTATTGAGTTACTGTTTCAATAGTCTTAACTTTAGCAATCAAATTAAACTTAGATATTTAAAACTTCCTATTATGAGTACTATTGAAAGTTTCTCAAGAATTGTTTAGTAGAGATAGATTTAATTGAAATAATCTAACAGATTTATCCTTTGCTACATTTTTTTTATAATTATATTTTTCTCAATAAACAGATCTTTATTGAGCTTGAAAACATAACAAGAAAAATATATTAATATATAATATAATATATATAAAAAAATATTTAAAACAAGAAGTATTTTGAAGAAAAAATATAGTTTTAGAATGCAATAAACGGCCAATCTCCGTTCACGGCAGTGCCGGAAGGGTGTTCTGCCTAGATTACAGAATTTGAACTTAATTCTCTTTTCCTCTAATAGAAATTAATGAAAAAAATATTTTTATGTTCGTGATAACCAATCTGTTGTTCATTTTATGCAAAATGAATTTATAAAATCTCAAAACAAATATTTTGTTTTTAAATTCTTACGCATCTGAATTTCCGGCCAGTGACGGAGATCTCCAAGAGACTGAAACATATTATTATTTAATAAGTACTAGTTTTTAATATAAACTCGATACAAAAAACAATATATAATCTTGATAATATGTAGGACTTTCTAAAAGTTTTTTTTTTATCCCTCCGGAACCATATTTTTTTCGGGATAGAAGGGACTGACGTACATAAATATTGAACCTTGACGATGTTTGGTCAAAATTTCATTTATTACATAGCTTAGGCTTGAAATCATAACAAACAATTACACATTCAATTACAATGTCTTAGACAGTATTTAATTAATAGTCACATAAATACAAGCTCTATATAAAACTATATATTTAAATTGTTCTAGTGAAAGACGCTTGTAGTAGGATTAAGTTGTGCATATTTTATTCTATACATTGTAGTATTATTTATCAGCGTTTTACGCTCCTTAGCTTGGGTAACTCAAATAGTATATATTTTAAAAATAAAATTATTAAAAATAAAATAAGCAACTATAAATGACGTCACACTATACGTTTCGCCAATCAGTGGATCAGGTGATGTGTATTGAGGACGGCTGTATAAGAACTTCAATTATAAATTCAAGACACTTCGATGAAGGTTCCACACTTCTAAATGTGACACAGATAACGCTTCATCAGTTTCTATTAGAATTAAAATATTGTTAAAATTGTTAGTTTTATTCTTTTAGATATTACATATTTTGTGCTAATACTAAAACCATAAATTCCAGAATGAATCGTTAACGTACAGAAAGCTGACTTCTCTATTACTACATAATACTAATGCTCTCTCCGATAACAAAATAGTTAGTATTAACAACAAGGTAACTAGACAATCTGCATCTGAATATTGTCACTTCGTCTCACTTTAGTGTTCATGAACATGGTCACTGAAGCTTAATAGCTTAATCGGACACAGGTCGGGAGTAATGAAGAGAAAGACTGTTCAGCCAACTATGATAATCTCTTTTGTAAAGACTTTGTAGGTATAAATAAAGTATTAGAATCTAACGAGGTGTTTAAAATATTTATAGAATTATGTTAGACTATTTTAAAAATTATTGTAATTTAAAAAAATATTTTATTACTGAGCCATACATAATATATTTTTTAGCCACTGTATTACAATAGTAAATAATAATTTTTGGTTTGATTTTATTCATACCTAGTTCGACTCAATCCTATTCGATGATACATCTTGTTATTCTACATTTGTTAATTCTGTGCGTTTTATCTTTATATAAAAAAAAATAATTCTCATGTCAAAAAATTCTTGTGTTCCTATTTATTTTTGTAGGTTAATATTACATGTTAGTATTACATATTGTATAATATAATTCACTTACCAAATATTACAACCTTTTACGGGAATAGAATACTTACGTATTTTATTTGACTTAAACTAAAACAAAAATACGTGACGTTCCTCTATAAACTCAACATAACTTAAAGCAATATCATTTAATTTAACGAATTTATTAATGAATAGTGTAACAAATGTTACCTTCATAAAACGAAAAATCCTAAAATGAAACGAAAACGAGGGTATCTAATATAAGTTTCAAATACAGGATTTGAAACTATTATTAAAATTAAATTAAATTGATATAAAGATAGAACTCATAGAATTAACAAAAAACACGTTATTGAATAAGGTCTATCATGCATTGATTGAGTCTAACCAGTTATTAGTAAAACCACATATTACTTACTGATCCTAACTCGATATCGATGTCCAATAACTCAAACTGTCCAATGAAACAGATTGGAGGCTTCAATTCCATTATCTCTTATTAATATCACATTTGATATACGAGTGTTTGGTATTTATATATAAGTAAGATAAGAAAATATTATACAATTTGATAAGATATTATATAACAAAGAATTAACATATTGTATAAGAATCCAATAATTAAAGAATTAAGTAATTTTAGCAAAGGACCCTATTACCTACATACAGGTTTAAAATATTCATCATTGGAAAAAAAACGCTGATAAATTTAATAAACTATTTCTATCCTAGATTTTATTATATTTTAATTTTAGGTTAAAATAAAAGGAATGTTGCATTGATCCTAAAACTTTGGATTAAATTTGGGTTATGTTATAGTTTCCGAAGTCATGAACAGCTTGCCTTTAAATAATCGTGAAAGGTAGCGCTTACATTACTGTTAATAATTGTGAAATCTACTGCTGCCCATTTTCTAACGTAGACTTAATGTTGTATACCAGAGATATATAACAAATAATACATATATCTATAAAATAGTTAAACAAAGGATGAAGAAATACGATTCACTTCAAATTAATAATAAACGAAAACTGTCTACAGTTCACGAGGATTATGTCGCAGATAATGGTATGTCATCAGTCATGTTAGATGTTATGTAATACACAAATACCAAAGATGTTTCTCACTCACGCGTGATCTCATAAAATGGGAGGGTCTTATCAGAACTAGTCAATGCTAAACAGCTGGCAGTAAGTAATGTACAGCTGCAGGCATCATATTTTAAATATATTCACAAAAGCATGCCTTTGAATAACGTACAAGATACGAACCAATTGGAATGGAAAAAAGAAACAGAAAAATATTGTTTATTCGTCTCGACATGTTTCTATGAACATGTTGTATAAATATTATTGTACTTACAATTGCCTGCAGCTCTGTCTGATTATAAAATAACTGTTTTTAAAGTGCTATTAATATGCTACCCAGACAAACAATATATAATAAAGTTTTTGTCAGTCTTTTTTTATTTTGGTTCTGAGTAACATTTGGAACGGCTTGCCCGATTTTGATAGAAATTTCATTGAAACGAAGAGAAATTTGTAGCTGTATATATAGATTGTACTTTATTTGATATGTATCTAGAATTCTACCGCGTATCGAAAAGTCTTTTAAAAATTTTAATTTAAGTTTACTTATATGGATAAACCTTATTTTTAAATATTTTAAGGAATATTTTATTCGAAAGGAAGAGGTTATTAATAACTTAACCCCTTAATTAAGACTTAATAAACCGCAGTAAAAAAGTAACTAATGTCTAAAGAATTTCCTAAAAAACATTTTAGATCTTTTAAAGTTAAGTAATAGGGCATAACAAAATTTCCAATATTTTCAAGAATATATTTGATCCCAGATGATAGAATTTAAAAACCCGGTGCAATACTTTGCACTCCCTGCCTCAACGCACCTGAGTCTAGATGCTGAAATTGATGATTTATACCAATACTTCTCTCGTACAGACATTGGGATGTCACGTTTGAATGTCTTTTTAATATCCAGATATTACCGCGTAGCAGCACTCATATATTATAGTCTGTCTTTTACACTGTTTTAATTACTATTTATTAATAATGTTTATTGATAACAAAACAACTTTTTAAACTTATCAATGAGATTACTATTAAAATCGGGATATTCCGTGAGAAATACTCGACTATCGAACGAGTTCTGGTTACAAATATTTTTACAACTTATTAAAGATAAAGGTACAGGTCATTGGAAGGTCAGAAGGACGTAACAAGGATGACAGATGAGCCGTTAACAAGCCGTTACACCGTCAAGGGATATATGAACTGCGAAGTGTCTCTGTCACTTTAGTTCCGGTACCACATATAAAGGATAAAAGGATAAAAAGAAATCGGAAATACAATTCACAAGTGGCCTGCCGGAAATGGATAGAAATTTATCGAGCCAGCCTTTTTATGTGGAGTAATAGATTTCACCCTCTTTTTTATACATTAAAATATCGTTTAATTCTCCAAAAATATCAACTGCACTTTGAATAATTATTATTCTGTTGTAATTTAAAAATATATTGCATTTTTAC
Organism: Melinaea menophilus ssp. n. AW-2005; assembly: GCA_918358695.1. Lineage (NCBI taxonomy): Eukaryota > Metazoa > Arthropoda > Insecta > Lepidoptera > Nymphalidae > Melinaea > Melinaea menophilus. The sequence goes on from OU911044.1 coordinate 6,846,742, forward strand.
CTCTCTCAATTGTAAACATTGTAAACTAATATAACCGTAAAGAAACAATTGATTCTATAAAGTAGTTCATTTAATTCTTCCGATATTTTTGCTTTAAGAAATATATATCTCGTCTTCCCAAGTGTCACTTTATAAATGACACTGGGTCATGTGACATGAAACTTAATATATTGGCTTATTCAGTCACTTAAAGAAGTTTGATAAAAGTATCATGAGATAGTCTCAACTACGATAATATATATTATAATTAATGTTATTAAAAAGATTGTTATTACCAAGTAATACCAATTTCAAATGCTTCGTTTGCGTTATCGACCTCACCCTAACACTTGACATTTGACCTCGACCGATCGATCCTACCCGCTATCACCATCAATGATTTACTTAACATTATGACGTGGTACTTTGTAAGCATTTAATACTATGATGATATCCTAAAATTACTATGGATAATCCGTCGTCTCTGGCTATCCCGCAAGGGATATGGCGAGAAGCTAAATAAATATAATAAATAATATGGATAATTAACTGTTTATTAAGAAATGTTAATTTATTAAGAGTAGTTCCAATTGTTCATTATTAAACAATTTGTCAGCAAATATACAAGTATATTATTTAGTTTTATGTTTAGTATAAAATAAAATAGATTTTTTTCAAATATCGTACAACACAGTAGCATATTTCTCTGCTTAACAAAATATGGAACTCAATAAACAGAACTCATAATCTGGAAGCAGTCGTTAAACGTGACGTCATAAAGTTAGCGAGATGTACTTGGACAATACATACATACAGATGAATACGTGTACAATACATACCGCTACTCATTTGAAAGGGATACATTCTTATAAAGGTTTTGATTTCATTTGACAATGTTTTTATATGCTAAGTCATTTCTTATTATAATATAATATCTATTAAAGTAAGGTTAAAACTCTGGTATGTTAGCTCAAAATTGGTTCAAAAGCTTATTAAGGCCTTTGAATGTAACCACAGTATTTTATAATTAATATTAATAAACGTAAATAAAATTAATAACGTGAAATGTCAGTTTTCTAATTTATACACATATAGTATACTTTTTTTCGAAACTATGATACTGCGAAGGACAAGTGAGAGCGAACACGGAGAGTGGGAAGTGCTCTAAGTTTTAAATTACCAACATTTATCAGTCTTAAATAATAAGTGTTTGGAGTGAAAAGTGCCTAGACCGTGTAAACACAGACATTTTTATATACATATCCAATAGTTTTAATGACCATCCTGGTAAAATATATTATAATCACACACACACACACACTTGTTTTTGAAACAAATTGTAAAATAATGTGAAATAACTTTAACAAAGCCAACTAATTAACTGTAGATAATCATAATTTACGTAAATACATTCAACATTTTATGAGCTCATTAAGCTTCGAATATGATTTCGTTTCCTCAAAATTGGTAACCCGCAGGATATGAATCAAAGTACGAGCCTCTGGCAACGCAACCTCTACAAGTTATAATGAGATTTTCAAATCACATGAAGCTTTAGTGTAAATAGTGAAAATAATTTGACTATATTCTCTAGAAACAAGGAAATTATTTCAACATGTTTACATTATTTTTTATTTATTAACTCGGAATATAAAATGTTTAATAGTAATTTTATTCGATTCGGTTACATAAAATGAGATTTATATCTCATGCACGAGTATAAATAAAGTAGGATTAGTTCTAAAAACAGGAAAAGTCGCAGTAGGAGGAGCCTGTCTTTATGAACCAAATACATACTTGTAAAATGCATTATTTAAATGTTTTGCGCAGGGTCGCTGAGGGGTTATGACACTGTTTCATTACATATTATTTATTATATACACACGAGAGCATGAGCTGGAGTTTGTTTTTTTCTTCATAAATACTGAATAGATTTTCAACAATTTTATTCATGACTAGCTGCACCCACGACTTCGGTCGTGCAGAATATTATTTTTTAAATTAAAAGTAGTCTAAATTAATCCTTGTCAATCACCCTTGATCAAATCTCAAACAATAATGCATGTGAGAATCAGAACATAAACTAGCATTAACTTTTTTAAAATTGAATTTTATAGTTTTATTTGTTATATTATACAAGAACAGTTTCCTCGTATTAAGAAATTGTTTGCTCAAAAGTCGAGTTTATGTTCTTCTCTAAAGTTTCCAAGGTAATTTGGAGTTCTTTTTATAGCTTTTGTGACTAGTATTATCCTAGTAGGGAAGAAAACGTGCTTTGAATTCGAGTATAATTCCAAGTAACGTATCTTTTCGACTTTCTTAAAGTACACTTTGAAAGCATGCGGAGCAGTGGACGGACGGTAAGACACTCGCGACTTGACAACATTGGTATATTGGCTTGAAAACTTGAAGATGTGCAATATGTTGAAGATGTGCAGTTCACTTCAGTTTGACGTCATAGTCTACTCACACAGTTTATTCAAAATCACAGTACATGTATATTATGGTACAATATTCATCGAAGTACAAAATAAATTCATTAGTTCAAATCAAGAAATGAAATAAAAAAATAATATATTCCTTTCTTATTTAAACTAAAAACAATACAAAAAGCTATTATTTTAAGATTGCTGATATTATTATCATAATATATAACTTATTAAAAATGCTACTGAGCAATATTGATGATTTATTTATTTATATGTTATAAAAAAATTTTACTTACTTTTTATTCCTTGACGCACTTTGAAGACAAGTTTGAGTATTATTTGGTTGTTTCGTCTAAAAAGAATCCATATTCATTCTCCAGAGATTTAGTGAAGCGAAAGGCTCATTATTTGCATCCAAATGGTCTTTATAAATACTTTACCTGAGTTTTTAACCTTAACGAGTCTTGTTTTAACTCAAAGCTATAGAAACTAATTTGTAAAGGTTTTGTTTCTAACCACTATTACTATCGACATGCTTAAATATAAAAGATTGAATGATCTATTTATTGGTAGAAAGATCCTAAAATTTCTAGTTGTGATAATAGCCAAGAATGTTTAATAAAATATTCTGTCAAGAATAAGTCACGTTCTTTCAACCGATATGCAGCTTTTCTTTTCGAATATTATAAAATACATCTTAATACCAGTGGTTCCCCCGGCGATGCTTTAGACTGAACAATAAATCTCTCTCACTTTGCTTTACTTTTATTAGAGCAAACTTTTCCTAAATAACCATTTAGTATTTTTTTTATATCAAACCCAATGCAAGACTATATTAAAAGGGAGTTACTTAAAAATGAACGGTTGCTCATAAAAATATTTATTATTTTTTTATGAATCATGAGATTCTATGAGATCTTAATTATTAATTAGCACGCTAGAGCTTCTCTCATCTCTATATTTATTTTTCCTTGTTTTTTTTTAATACACCTTCCTACTATAATTGTAAAACAGGTATTATGCCTGCTGGACTCGGTGGTAAACATAAGGTAAACAAAAAAAATACAAACTTATAAATAAATAAAGTAGCTGCTGTTAGCAGCAGAGACAAAAAAAGGATTCAATTGGTTCAGAAACATTAAGAACCTAAATTTTAAAAAATACTAGCCCAAAAGAAGTATGGACTTAAGATTATAAATATTTCTTTATTTATAATCCAAATTATGAAGTTGCGGCACAATAAGTACATTCGTTAAGTAATATTCGAACATTGTAATTTATTAATCTTCATTTTACCTAATCGATCAATGTTAACCATAAAATACTCTCTAATATTATACGTTAAAAATGCTTATATTTTTTAAATACCATAAAAAATAAGACCTAGTTTACACTCGGATCTTTTTAAAACATAACGATCCCAAAGTAGGCAACACTTTTGGATCATTATGTTTTAAAAAATTTCCGCATAATAACATACCGTCGTTATAAAAGCGTAGGTATAAAGGCTATGTTGTCACTACCAGCTGTCAGTCTGATAGTTTATGTTGCGGATATTTTTTCCGGTTTACTTTTCACTCAGTTAACCAATAGCTTTTTTATTAATTTTATTTGATTCATAATTTGTTGTACACGTTTTATATATTGTTAATAATAATATAACACTTGCCAATGCACCAGGTCTTATCAAGTTATAGAGTGACCAGCAAGTTTGTAAGTATTGCAAGTTACACCGTAATTATCTTTATTTATTATTTATTTAATTAGTGCATTTTAGTTAATATTAATTATACATATAACTTTATATGATTAAATTAAGAAGCTTGCTAAATTGAACAATATTTTTTGAACATTTCTAAGGCTCTAATGATTTATTTCATCTCACTATATTTTTAAAGAATACAATCCGCTTGGAAGATAAATTACAATCTCTTAATGGAGGGTCTTTCTTTTTAAATATAATAAATAATTATGAGAGCAAAGAATAATAACTTAACTGCGTCTTTGACATATGTTATATACGTGTATATAATAAAATGTTCATTTGGTGAACAGTTTTATGTACAAGTACATACATACATCTACAACCTTAATCTTCTTAGTTGTTACTGAAACGCATAGATCACAGTCGTGGCGTTGTCTGTATACTGGAACAATTAATTTGTCCAACAGATTATGGTTATTGTTTCATATTGTGTACTTATTACATTGATAATATGACTTCAGATAAACTCATGACATGATGTACTTGTTTTGTATCAGTTATTTAAGAAAACAACTTCATAAGAGTAACATCTGTGTCACATGAACAGATTAAATTAATTAGAATACTTCATTATATTTCAATCTTATCGAAGGTATTTTATTTTGAAGGAAAAAATATTCAATATATTTTAACAAAGGATAATACTATTTAACTTATAGTCAAAAATATATAATATTATTGATCCCAGTAGTACTCCGTTCACACTTCTATGAAGTATGAGTTTGGAGATTATTTGCTTTTATTATTCCTAATTATTCTTATATTGTATTGAAATGTTCAAATGTAATAAGGAATATGTTAATATAAAAAAATCCGTGCCCACAGGGGACACGTGTGGGTAGACCTCGTGTGTAACTCGTTTAAAATATAACTCACTACCTACGAATAACACATGATGCCGTTTACATCAAAAATTGTCAAGCAAAAAGCGGTTTTAATTTTTTTTCTCGGAAATGGTATCTTTTTTGGAAATATTTTTGGTACTTAAATTTAGAGTAAAAAATAACCTTTCTATTAAAAATATTAGCGAGGAGGGAATGTTTACCAGAAAAAAGTTGCCGTGGTTTTACCTACCTTAAATTTTCAAGCTAAAAGTGGTTTTTATTTTTTTTCTCGGAAACGGTACCTTCTACGGAAAAACTTTTGGTACATAAATTTAGAGTAAAAAATAACTTTTCTATTAAAAATACTTGTGATGTAAGAATGTTTACCAGAAAAAAGTTATGAATTTTTTTCCAAAAATTTTTGGTTTTTTTACCCCCACTCCTAAGTTATTGAAGTTAGGTTTTCGGTTTATCTACATTAGTTATAGGTATTCATCAAAGACATCATATAATATGAACGCGATTGATCTTCTTTGTATAGGGAAAAAGTTATGGTCGAAAAACTGAAATCAGAAAAAGTGAGGCCCTAGCGCTCCCTCTGTCCGGATTTCTCTGGTTAACGAACTTGACCTTCATTTTTGGATGGTTGATTTTTGTGCAAAGTTTGAAAGCGATTCGAGCGAAACTGCGGCCGCTATCGTGCTGACAAAAGTCGAATCTGGACGCACGCACGCATATATATATATATATATATATATATAAACTTTTTGACCAATGGTCATTTCGGACTCAGGGGGTCATAAGAAGACCTCCTGTGAAGAAATTTTTCCAAAATTCGAAAGTCGGGTACAAATGAATGGGCAGACCGAATTCTTCTAATGACACAATAATTTTAATTACACAAGTTCTTTAGTGTTCAAGTTGTATAATAGTACCGAGATGAAGACAACGAAAGGGATTTAAATCTTTAAATACATATAGAATAAAATAACGAACGAATGTCGAAATGTTTATGACCGAAGTTTAAATATTAATGACTTTAAAAATTACATGGCGTACTTTATAATACTCATTATAAAGGGGCTTAAAATTATGAAGAAGTTGTGAGTAAGTTTACACATCCATTATAAGAGGATCCCAGAGATCACACATCTTATAAACTTATTAACATAATATGTACATTATATGCAGCTTATATTAAAATTGATGTTTGTTTTCCAGGATATTCTGGTTATACAAATATTCTGAAAAATGTAAACATGTTAATATTAACAAATATAAACATTAAGTATTACAAAAGGATTATCGTAAATTCTATATATAATATGATTTCAACCTCAAACTTAGTATAAGTATACTTAGTATAAGTATTAAGTTCTAGTGCAGACATTGTAAATTATTAATACACTGAACCATGAAGTGCCATGTGCCATGAAGTATTTACTGTTGAGACTAGCTAGATAATAGACAGAAAGATTTTAGTTGTTTGGGCTTTTCGGCTCTCTCACCATTTGAAAACCGCCTACTTCACACCGTTCGCTTACTACAACATGAGTTGGAGTTAACTATAACTAGGTTTCACCACCTTATAGATATACATACACTAAACTTTCCAACTTTTCCAACACTCCTTCATATTTTTCATAGCATTAATTTATAATAATAATAATAAATCATTTTATTTCAAACAATTCATCCATATGTGTTAGTAACATTTTTACTTAAGTAACTAATGTTAGTACATTCAACACAACAATCTCAAAGAATACGGAAAAATCAAAAAAAATTAATAAAATGTACAAAATTCATAAAATTCATATAATTACATATAAATTAAATTCAAAACACATAATCAAGGAATTAGATGAAGTAATTGTACTTCACGAGTTTTTTTTTTATTTTAAACGTTAAAGCTTATTATTGGTTCTTAACTTTTTTTAAATTGATTCCTGTCTATCGATATCATGTTTTAAAACACAATAGACTATAATGCCCTCTTAAACAACTAGACTTAAAACAACATCAACATAATTTTACATTTGTAAGAAAACAAATTAACACAGTAGTTATTTCTGGGATTTCGATTTTCTTTGTATATACCTAATAATATAAAAAAGTGTGAACATATCATAATAAATTAATATAATATAACTTAATATCAAATAAGTTATTGCGTTTCATAAAAATGCCTAAAGATAACTCGAAGCTCGGACAATGAATTGTACGTGATATCTTCAGAACAATTGTTTCGTTGATAGAGGGACACGTATATTCAGCTACATTTATTTTTTATATTTTGTGATTAATTGACTTCTTTTATTCAAAGTACGGTATATATATCGTACTTGAATGTTTCTACTACTATTATAAATGTGAAAATTTGTAAGGATGGATGTATGTTTATTACGCTTTTACTTAAAAACTACTGAATAGATTTCGATAAAACCTTACAGTGATATAGCTTATACTTCAGAATACCATAGCTTACGGGCTAGAATTTTGGAACGCAACATAAATGTTAGGGTAGGCGAAGCCGTGGGCAAAAGGTAGTATTACAAACATTTGTGTGGATGTATATATGGAACGGCACGGATTAAGATGAATCCTATAATAATATAGCTTATACATCATAATAACATATAGGTTACAATTTATTAGGATTTTGTATTACTTTGCTTTAACAACGATAAATATCACGTAAGTTAGAAAAACCCTGCCTGCTGCTAGCTATCTTGACGGAGGCGGGAGGATGAAAAAAAGATAAATGAGCTGATAGTTACATGATAATATAATACAGACATACAAGTTTATAAAGCGTCAAATTTCAACCGTGGAATAGTAATAGTTGAAATTATTAGTAATCTATAAATGTTATTAACTAAACTTGATGCAGTATGTAATAGTTACGATATACTTCGAAATTCATCTACAACATTAAATAAATATTCATACCTACCTATTGTATCAATTCGCCTTAAAAATCAGGCATATATGCGTAAAATGGTATTTGTTTCTCGGATTCAATTTGTAGTTTCGAATATAAAACGCGCTTCGAAAATTAAGTATTAAGTAGTTAAGTATGCAGACACAATAAAAAAATTAATAAGTAAACAAAAGATTTATAACAATGCAGTTGAATTTTCATATCTTTTAATGCCTTAATGGACAGGCTTTTTCCATATAGTAAAAGCTTTAAAATATTTATCATTTTGTCAAAGAAAATACAACAAAAACAAAAGAAAAAAGCAAGTGACGAAACATGATAAATTTTCTTACATATTGAGGGGCAGACAGAAAAAATGAAGACACACCACATTGATCTCTGATACTGACAGTTGGAACAATTTGTCTGTATCAATGAAACATTACATTATAATAAAGTAAGATATTTGACTGGCATTGTGTTTTTGATATTTTGGTAAATTAATTAAAGAAAATATGGTTCGTTGGCTTTTAATTTTGATGAATAGCTTTAAAAAAATATATATTATTATAATTGGTATAGCCTTTCTTAATTGTTACAATGTTCAGAATATTGTAAGTTAGAAAAATATTTAAAAAGCTTACAATAAAGCGTTAAACGTACACGTACACGTAGGTACTATTTTAAACTTTGTTTTAAATATAAATTGTAATACAAAATGGTGACAAATTCTTGGATTCATAGAACAACTGTAACCCAACGAATCCTTGCTAATACCAAAGTTAAATTGCTATGCCATAATCTCTTACAGTGAGTTAAATTTATGTACATGTATTCAAAGTAAAGCGTGCCGTTGCAAACGTGAGCTTAAAATATATACTGAGTTACATCTAATTTGGGTAAGGGTTTATATTTACGTTTTTTTTATGAAGCGAAGAATAAAGTGAGTATTTAGTTACTGATACTAAGTTGGATAATGAAAATCTTAAATAAACAAAGTTGTAACATCTATTACATATATCGCTTGATGCATCACTTTGTTGAATTTAAATACTTACGTAAAAATAATAAGTATATATATATTTTTTAAGCAATATCGTTAATTTTAAAATATTTTGTTATAATTAGATGAATTTAGTAAAATAAACTCCAATTATATGTCACTTTGTATAGATCCAATGAGACACTTTATGATACAAATCACCGAAAGGAAACTGATGGTAAATAAGAGTTTGGCGAGAGAAAAATGAATAGTTTTTTTGACAACTCGTTCGCTATTTGAGGTTAGAAGCAAGTAACTTGCTACTATGTATTTTCTTTTAGGTAGATTCCATAGATGAATCTACCTATTGCAATCGATGCGATGACGGGACCCAGACCCCAGAGTAGGGGCGCTACGCCGTTTATGAACTGGAGATTGAGAATCCGTCGAAAAAAAATAATTATATATCCCTCTATATATATATGTATATATGATCCATCAGTCCAAATTCATCGTAGGCGAAATCTGACTTCACAGGTCGATAGGATAAATTAGTAGGACAAACGTACCATCTCCTTTTTTTGGAAAAAGTGAAAGGGGGGGCTGGGAGGGGTGGTGAAAGTGCAAACCTTTGGGACACGCTACAGGTCGCAAATATTTGCGGAGGATTTTCAAACTCGGCATACACATTCTTAAGGACAAAATGAAGGTTCTTAAACGGGGGAAATCGGTCTAGGGGTTGAGGAGCTGGGGGGGTTGAAAGTTAAAAACCGAAAAAAGTCACAGAAGAAGGCAAAATTTTGTCGTCGGAAAAATTTTAGAAAATTAACAAATTAAAAGAGGAAACTTTTTTGTCCAAAAAGTTTTTTGATGCGACCCCCCGTTTAGGAGATAGGAGTGGTGGGTGGTTCCCCGATCACCCAATATATGCAGAGTGACCCGTCATAAGACTCGTAATGACCAGTAGAATACTGCTGGCTAGTTTTTCTTTGTCGATCCGACCGACGGGAATCTACCTTACACGATCGACCCTGTCGAACGAGGTATTATATTTAAAAACGAAGTTCTTAACGATAATATTAATGATGTTATTTATTTTAATAGCGTAATGTAATTTGGTTAAATACCTTGCTCGCTTTACAAACAAGAGCTATGTTTCAGTATATTTTTAAAATCTTAAATTGATTGGTATTAAAACATGTAAAACAAATGGTGTTCTAACCGCTATGAAACTATAAACTAAATTTATAATTCAGGAGTCGAAAAACTTTTTTTCTTCTAATTTCAATATAATAAGTCTTTTTAAAGTGTAAGTTAAATAAACGGTTGTTTAACATAATCAAATGAGACTATTGTCCTGCAGGGTTGACATATCTTGTCCTATTTTCTTAATAAAAGAAATGATCTTTGCAATTGCGGTGCTAAGAGTAATAAACTTTCAACCACTTCATTAAATGTTTTTCTATCAATCTTCATGTGTAAAACATACATTTACTAGTTAAATCACAAAAGTTGGAACAAAATTTACCATTTGTATATAATAACAAATAACATATTATGAATTGAAAGAAATTATTACTATTATATTTAAAATACTTTATAGAATACTATTTAAAATATCTGTAAGATTTAATTTATTGTTTTAAGAAGGCAAGAGCTGATATCATGCTTAAGATAAAAGGAGATGAATCTTAACAAGTTAAGATTGAGAAATTTAAATTAAACCGTTTTATTAGCACGATTGCTCTTCACAGTCTTTGAAAACAATTTAAATATGTAAGAACGTCTAAACAATAATTTCAAAACCCTTTAAAGTTTTATTTCAATTCTCTATAATGTTTTATTTACTTAAAGTGTAACTCTGTGCAACCTACCAGACACAGCGATATATTGAACCTTTACTTGAAATTGTACACATTGAATGTACACACGTGATACATGCACCGGTCTTAGTAGTGAAACAAATATTGGTACAAATCAGTTAGCAAGGCTATTCGTGTTGTGTTATGTTGACTGAGTCAGTGCAGTTGATTGGACGTACCCAATGGATATGAATAACAACAACATCGGCTCTTCTTAAACTAAACACTTCTACCAAATATTACAATACGAATTAATTACTATTTGCTCCTCCTACTCCTACTTCTTTATTGTTTTTTTTTTTTTATAATTAAGATAATTTAATAATTTCAATAGTTAAGATATACTTCTAAATATAAATCAAAAACAGATATTACCCACCATTGCACATATTTTACGTTTTCATTGGCACGAAACTATAATGATACCAGAACACAAAGGACTAATTATAACTTTGAATATTTTTGATCATTCAAAGATTAAAAGATATTTGCATAGTCAAAAATATTTTTTAATATTGCTATTCCTATTGTTAAGACACTTGAATTAAAACACTTTAATATGAATATCATTTACTTAAAATGAAGCAATTATTATAAAATAAAATATCAACACAATTTGCCTCGTTATTATATATATATTTATATTTATAGTTATATATTGTATATTATGTATGCCCAAACACGTAATTACTCCGATCTTATATTGTAAGAAAACTCACAGCCTTTCAAAATGAACATTAACTAAGATTGACCTGGAGTCATGGCAACCTGGGAAACCTTGTGAAACATTTATTATCAACTCAGAATTTTATTATAGATTCGTTCCGACTCCAAAACGTTTCTCTGTCAATAACACAAAGCCACAAACTATTAAATAAAACCATATAACGATTTCTCCGTAATATAAAATTATATTTTTATTTTATGGTAAACCCATTTAGAATGTCACAACAATATTTAAAATAAAGTACTTTACAAAAACATTTGCTCTGTTATAAAATAGTTTATACTTATTTTTTATTCCTTGACGCACTTTGAAGACTAGTTCAAGTGTATTATTTTCTTGTTTCCTCTCAAAAGAATCCCTATTCATTCTTCAGAGATTTAGTGAAGGCTCGTTATATGCATCCAAATGGCCTTTATAAATACTTTACCTGAGTTTTTCACCTTAACGAGTCTTGTTTTTACTCAAAGCTATGGAAAATCTTTTTAAAGGTTTTGTTTCTATTGATAAAAAGATCCTAAAATTTCTTGTTGTGAGAATAGCCAAGAATTTTTAATCATTCAGGTTCTTTCAACCGATATCCAGCTTTTCTTTTCGAATATTATAAAATACATCTTAATACAAGTTGTTCCCGCGGCGATGCTTCAGACTGAACAATGAATCTTTCTATTTTACTTTGCTTTACTTTTAATAGAGCAAACTTTTCCTAAATACCCATTTAGTATTTTTTTTTATATCAAACCCAACGCAAGACTACTCGTATATTAAAAGTATTAAAAGGGAGTTATTTAAAAATGAACGGATGCTCATAAAAATATTTATAATTTTTTTTTATTTTATTAATTAGCACTCTACAGCTTCTTTCATTTCTCATCTTTATAAATTTTTCTCTTTTTTTTTTCATACATGATTGTAAAACAGATATTAGCTGGACTCGGTGGTGGGTCACTTTAGGTAAACATAAAAAAACACTTATAATCAAATAAATTAGCTGCTGTTAGCAGCAGAGAAAATTAAAAAAAGGCTTCAATTGGTTCTGAAACATTAAGAACTTAAATTTAAAAAAAAGTAGCAAAAAAAATATGAACATAAATATTTATTTATTTATAATCTAAATAATGAAGTTGCGGCACAATAAGTACATTGGTTAAGTAATGCTAGAACATTGTAATTTATTAAACTTTGTTTCACTTAATCAATCAATGTTAACAATTAAATAATCATTAATATTATACATTAAAAATGCTTATATTTTTTTAAATACCACAAAAAATGAGACCTAGTTTACATTCGGGTTTTTTAAAACATAACGTAGTAGGCAACACTTTGTAGTTGTTATGTTTTAAAATTTTCCGCATGATTACATACCGTTGTTATAAAAGCCTATAAAGGCTACGTTACGTACGTCACTACTAGCTGTCAGTCTGATAGTTTATGTTCCGGATATTTTTTCCGGTTAACTTTTCTCTCAGTTAATCTATAGCATTCTTATTAATTTTATTTGATTCATAATTCGTTGTACACGTTTAATATATTGTTAATAATAATATAACACTTGCCAATGCATCAGGTCTTATCAAGTTATAGAGTGACCAGCTTAGTATTGCAAGTTGCATCGTAATTAAGGGCACGCTGCCAAAATCCTAGGCTCTGGTTAATTTGGCCCTAAGTTGATGCTCATTGATACGTGAAGAACTTAGTGAGTATTAGTTTTTCTTTCTAATTTTATTATCATTTGACGGAATATTTGGCGACTCCTGATTGCTTCACTAAATTAATATTCAACTTAACATTTAGAATTGAGTTACTTATTTAATTTGAAATTAAAGTATGTTGATATAATACATTTAAATTTCCATAATATTTAACCTTCTACATTGTATATGGAACAATCCTTACGAGCAAATGAATATCGACATTGGATATGGTTACATTTAGTAGAGCACTGTTCTTGGCAGTTCGCCCTTAATTATAATTTCACTTACCCGCTGCATCTAACCAATTTAACTTGCTACTAACTTATTGGAAAGTATAACCATTACCAATATTATTTTCATGTGCCCGTAAGATTCAGTACTTTGGAACTTCACATCAGTACGAAAGAAATTAGTAAATTCATAGCCATAAGCCAGGTTTATTAAGCAATTAATTTGACAAAAATGTATATATATGATTATAAAAAAGGTTAAAATGGTATCCGGAATAGAGAGAACAGACACGTATGTGTTACGAATTAGAAATCACACCCGAGGGTAACACGGAAAGAGGAAACCTGGCCTGAACCTAATACTTTATTTCAACATACAGATTTCATTCCCTTTGTTTCATTACGTGTAACAATCCTTTGTGGTTCTCTTTAATTTATAGATAAATAAAGATAATTTGTTCTACAGATTTTATTAATTAGTTACGCACACACACACACATTAATGAAGACTGCTGATCTTCAAAATCCCTTGATAGGAACAAAATGTGTATTGTGTCCTCCTGACGGAATGTAGTTGAATGTAATAATTGTTTGTACTTACATCGAGTCGGTCATACATTCTTGTAGTAGTTAATAAGTTTATAATTGTAATTCTTTTTAACTAGAGTTAGTTAAAGTAGTTTTGTTTTTCGACTCTAGGTCTATAGCTAGCGTAATTCATTAGCAAATATTTGTAAGCTCATGACGTTTACCTTGATGCATTATTCATGCATATATTTTTTTGTGTACATGGGTTACGAGTTTAAAAATGTTTGTGAAAAATTACTTAAAATGTATGGAAAAACAACTTAAGAACATATTTCATGTCTTCTTTTGTTTTCAGGTAGCGTGCTTGACATACGGTCTATGTAATTGTGATTTGTGTAAAGTTCACACACAGTTCATGGACACAAATGACATTCCCTTGGTAGTATTCTAAGCGTACAGTATTCTGGAGTTTATTAATTACACAATGTTCGTTAAATATGAACCTGCAGAGATATCCGTCGATTACAACACCTGCCAGCAATATTATTATATGTATTAAAGGAGTTGAAGCCGTCGGTGTTCCTGTAATAGGTTTTATAAATAACTATTCATTTGACTTTATTTCAATAAATACACCGAGGCATGTTTTTAGAAATGTTGCTATTAATTATTATTACATTCAAATACGAAATAAAAAACATTACTACAAGTCATTTTATAAAATGAAAAATTATACATAAATTTAATTTAAAGTTTTTCATTCCATTTTTTCAAGTGTTAACGAAATTTGTGAGTATACATTTGTAATGGTTTCACAAATCTGATTAAGTTTCCAGGATTTACGATTTCAAAACTATAGTTAAACTCTTAAAAGTTTTTATTTAAAGCCTAATTTGAACTTAAGTTAGCATTAAAATTAATATGAAACTTGTAGTTTATAAGATTACTTATGAGTGTACATTAATCTTCTTGAATATAACAATATTTCTTAAGAAAACTATAACAATTATGAAATGCTTTCTTAATATGGTTTTCTTCGTTTGATTTTGCAATTTATAGTTATGTTAATATTCATATAAGTATAATTAATGCGGTAAAATCTGTCTTTTCATGTCACGATATCGATCTCTAGTGACACTTTTAACAAATAAGTATAGTCCAGTACATATAAACATTCAACTTTAAATTCGTACCATCCAGTGTTTGTTCCAATTAACCCTACACTATAAGCAATCATGTATATTTATTTTTAAGTATTAATTAACTACTATTAATACTAATTAATAATAATAAGTTAAAGAGGAATTATATATTTTGCCTAACATATAACCTTCTTTGATGCATTTAGAACTTTTAAATCAATGTTTTGATCAAACTAGCTTTAAATGGAATTTTTTTTTGGTACTGTAAGTTGAATACAAGATGAATTGACTACATTTTCTATTGAAAACATCTAGAACCTTTAGTGATGCCTTTTAATTCATTGTAGGAATGTCTACGTCACGTTTATAGATAGTGTTTTCAACTGATTGTATGCATCCTTCGAAATGCAAATTGTACTTGAAGATTCTGCAGTGACAGTGAAAGGTAAGGAAAGATAGTTTGTATTTAAAAGCATTGTTATATATTTGTAATACTTATAGTCAACATTTTATTCTTAAAAAATATCAAATGAACAGTCGTTTGTTGTCATTATGAAACCACACACAACGGTCAGTAATGCTTTTGAAATCCAACCACGATAAGTGAAATTGTTGACTATAAGCTTAGGTGGCTTTCTGGTTTTTGTAATAGATAAAAACAAATTTTAATCTAACGATACGGATAATGTTCTTGTTTTTTTTTTGAATGTGATTCTTTACTTACAATCGTGACGCTCTCAGAATACGTCTGATATAGAAAATGTACATATCAAATAGACTTGACTTGTATCGTAACTGAAGAAAATAAATAAAAGTCGATCAGAAGTGGTTTTATTTTCACATGAAATTAATATCGTATCTTGTTTAGTTTTACATTTGTATTACTAACTTTATATTCAATAAAACAAAACGAAATGGAATAGTAAAAAATATTATTTCAATTTGATATTCTATCGTTAGACATATATATATTAAATTAGTGATAAAACTATATCTGAGTTGTTGATAATAGTGATTACATTATTTTGACCGATAGCCTTATTCAAATGAGCGAATACACCAGTAGTAATTTATTAATAATCTGTACGCACATAGCATTAAAAAGTGTTTCAGAGATTTTATTTGCTGAATTACACATTTGATATTTTTTATTTGATTGAACTACGTTACGAAAGTAATGAACAAGGTTATTTATGTTTATTTGTAATTTTGTGTTAAATAACTGATTTGAGAATAAAATTTTATAAACTATTGTATGTGTCCACGACATGTTTATAGTATCTACACATAAACACTCTTGTGCTTACCTGTTTTTTTATTACTAAATATTAATTCCTGTCTATACTAAGTCACTTATAACCATAATGTGCAATTAAGAGATGTAATTATTAATATATTTTTTTAAAAGATATAATTATTAAATTCACAAAACTGCTTCGAATTTAAAACATAATGTACGTGACCACAATTTCAGTATCTATTATTTGACATTATATTACTAAAATTTAGGGGACACTTTAGGTTTCCTCTTTATGTGCAAAATAAACAAGAATCTCTTAAAGGAGGGAGCGGTTTATAAAATAAAGTAAATTTAATAATTCACCTTCGCTCATTAGAGTATTTTAAATGGAGAAAAATGTCTCTAATTCAGTTTGGTTAGTACTCGACCAACGGATGCAGGAGATGAGAGGATTATCAGATAGGTAATATTTGTGATGGAAGGGACTTTGTGTTTTATATAAATAAAGAATATTAGCAATGCTGAGAATTTTTTAAAGTCAACTTTGAAGTCAGAATGTCGTAGTCTGTAATATGTTGAAAGTTTGTGACGAAGGATAGCAATTATGAAGAGGACGTTTTACGACATGACGGATTACTAAAGTTACACAGTAACTGAACACGCGATATGTACACAATTTTAATCGATCAGAGATTAATAAAGTATAATATAAAAGTATTGGGAAGAGTTTTTGATTACATTTTGCTAAAATTCCGTTTCCATCACCCATGATGCTTAAGTCTATAAAGATCAATTATAATATAATTTAAATTAACATAGTTGGGTACATTGTACGTACGTACGTTATCCTCTTCACTCCTCGCAATAAACACTGACATTTAGTGAAAGGTCTAATTGACAATTCTTGGAAAGTTGTTGTTGCTTGGAACGTAAGTACTTTGAGATGGGTAGATATTAGTAGTAGTAGTAAAGGAAAGGCCTAATTTCTAATTTAAGGAAAAAAATATTTTACATTGTAATTGTTATTTTTATCAAGTTAAGGTAATATAATTCGTTCATGACATATTATGCGAAGAAAAGATGAATTTAAAAATAAAATATTTGAGAAGTTAATCATAATGCAATTTTGGATAGGTTTTTCTTTAATATTAGCAATTATTTTTGAAAACAAAATATTAGCATTAGAGAAAATATTTATTTTATTTCTATTTAAAATTATATATTTTTACCTTACCTCAAAAGTCATTTATAAATAAAATCGAGGGTTTGGTTTTTACTTGTACACCTATTATTATAAGTTATATAAAATAAAACATTTAATACTTATTAGTATTGTATTTTGGAATGGTTAAGTAGTCAAATCTCACGTTTGTGACAGCACCATGAGGTCTCAAGATACCGTTAGTACTTAGTAGTTTGATTTTATATTTAGCATTGGAGTTTATTTTTAATGTGATTTTTGTTTTGTATATTAAACCAATGGAAGTCGGTCTTCAAAAAGCCTTTGTTTAAATAAATAATAAAATTACTTCATCTTATTTTAAAATATGATACCTAATATATGCATATTTTTTTTTTTTTATATATATGTTTGTCGTTGACGCATCAACTGATTAATTCAACGATTAAATGATTAGACAAAACAGTTGAAACGTTTATATAATATATTGATTTTTTGGGTAAAAAGTGACCTTCAATCATTGGTTCAGTAACAAATTATATGATTAATTTTACTTTTTTTATATTAATTATTTCAATTATAATACGTATCATACTGCAGTAATGATTCTAAATCTATACATGGTTTGTAAACAGCAAAGTCAACGTGTTAAGAATGTGATAAAATAAAAAAAAAATAATAATATGTCAATTATCATGAAGACGAATTTGAAAGAAGATGAAATGTTATGGCTTTCGTTTGTGATCCGAATGAGAATACGAATAATAATTAAATGTTAAAGATTGCAAAGCATTCTACTTTATATGTTGATATGATACGAGTATAGGATGCTTTTTAGGCGGTTTTATAAATTTTAATTATTTTAAGCCGTTGGTTCATTTTGAAAAAGTCATACTCTTGGCACGTTGTTTTTAGATTATGTTGATAAATCTAATATTTGTCCCCTCTTATGATATCGAAAAAATAGCAGGAAGAACCTTCTTCAAATTTATCAATCATATCTTGATAACATTGTACGTGCACCTGCTTTGGAACATCGAGGAGTACTCGTCGCAAAGGTTCGCTCGCAAAAGTGATTGTATGGAATATCATGAACGCTTACTTCTCCAGTCTGCAGTTTATAGTCAACTACATCGTATGAGATTATCCTATATTATAGAAACAAATTAGTAACTTGTAGCACTTTTTCTTCCGTACCGCAACCGAAAAGTCATCTCTTTGCAACCAGTGGATCACAAAACAAATGTACTAATCAAACAATGTATTATTAGAATAAAACTTTAAATTGATATTATCGCAATAAAAAGTAATCTGCTAGCTAGACTCTTTTGTGAGTCACTTGAAATAAACTCATATATTTACGCCAAATTATAATTGAATTTATAAACGATAGCTTCAGAGTCTTCTTCTTGCAGTTCGTCTTCTTTAAATATTATGTTGTATTGTCGAAATGTAGTATTACAACAATAAGAAAGCTTCTTATGAAATTATTGAGGATCGAGAATTTAATATCAGAATGGTTCTAATTTGGTTACAGAAAATGTTCAGGACCCTAGAGACTCAGGACGCCGCCCTCATCACCTTCGGTAAAAGTATATTCTGGATTTATTGAGAAAAAACTTCTTACATATTAAATAGGTCCAGCAAAGTGTTAAATATCTTAAGTCAAATTTTCGACAGTTACTCTTGAATAATATTCAGCAATATGCTTAATAAATACGCAATATTATTTATATCTCTTTAATTAGGTGACAATAGATAGATTAACCAAACGAAATTGAAAATCAAAAAAATCTAATTAATTATAGAAGTTAAATTTATTTATAACATACGGAATTAAATAAATATCAACACGAGCAGGAAAGGTGTCCTCCTTGACGCTGTAGCGAATGAGCAGCACTGATACTACCCGTTGGTAGTACGCCTCGTTAGGCGATTAAAGAAACTGTTTTAACTTATAAAGAACAACATTTTTTATTTTTTGTAACAAATAACCTAATCCTTAGGTAGGTATCCGACCTACAACCGAAGTTTTACAAGCATACTGTATACAGTACAAATTAATCAACATAAATACAAAGAAAAACTTTTTTGTATCAGTCCATTTTGCGAAAAAGTCACTTTATCTAACTATCTATATATCGGATTTAAACCGCTGATTACATTTCTAAAAAGGCCAGTTCTAATGACCTCATCAGGGCCATTAGTACTGGCATTGGATTTTTCCATGATAATAAATAATCAATAAATTAAATAAAAATAGAAAATAATTCTTTATAATTAAATTAGTATTTATTAATACTAGGTTACACCAGAAATACAATCTAAACAAAAATAAGAATTAAAATGTGGTACCAACGTTATTTCATGCAATAATTATGACAGACTTACCGAGTCACCGCTGAAGTCCGAGTGTGTCTAAGTCTCGGCTCCACCGGTTTATATACACGCCTCAGCCGAGTGGGGCGTGTAAGAAAGTAACGTCTACCCACATTTTAGTTTTAACAATTATAAATCATAATATCATCTATTTACAACGATAACAAATGTTTAGTTTAGGCGACAATTCTAAACTTATTTTTAACAATTAAATACTTAAAATTAACAATAACTTCTTAGATCGATACAACATAACACAACAAAATAATACATCAGATGATTCATTTCTTATAACGTCAATAACATAATTTCTAAAAGTAATCAAAATTACTTTTAGTCGTTTTACTACACTGATATAAGATAATAAACCGTAACATTATTTTATTTATTTCTAAAAATAATAATAAATAAGCTTGCGGCGACACGGCCATACTGATACGAGATGCGTGCTCTGCATCGTTTGTTTTCTGTAATTATAAAGAACCACTTACGTAGTCTAGGTACTTCCACAGTAAGCCTAGACAAACAATTTTAACAAACTGACGTTGTTTATTATAACTCATCATAAAATCAACAAGTCATAATATCACGTCCATGTTTTTTTTTGGCTTTGGGGCATCACACGAACTCTCATAACAATTGTCATAGGACGTCTCCACCCGCCTACAACATTTATTAATTGTATTTATTGTTGAAGAACGTCTCCACCCGTCTTCAACATAAGTATTTTTTTTTATTTTATTTATTTATTTATTTTTTTTTGTTATGGTTCGGATCCGCACACCAAATGCATCTTTTCGTATTTCTAATCATATTAGCATTTGAAAACTCCACGTCAAATAGCTAAGAAATATGTGTCTTAACACTTTTTTTTTTTTTTTTTTTTCTTTTTAGCTTAAGTTAAATTTCAATACATAAATAAACAGTTTGAAAAATTCTCACCGAATTAGGTACTTGAAGAGTCGTCATCAGTTTCCAACTGATGTTCTCGATTTTGGTTGATTCCTGACGGTCCAGCCTGCTCGTCTGATAATTCCGCAACTCGCGCGTCCCTTGGAGGCTGTTGTGCTGTTACCGAGAGCCCATCTTCTTGAGCATTTGTTGGCGACACGAGTGGTTGATTGCTGTCACTTAATCCTGTTTGTGGGGCTTTTCGTAGCTGGTCACACTTTTCTGGTATGTGCCACTTTTCGAAGGCGCCCACGATGTCCAATCACTTTTTTCACAAGATAGCGATCATTCTCAAGTACTTTCTGGATTTCGTAGGGTTCACTAAATTTTAGATCTAGGGATGTCTGATTTCTGGGATTATTTTTTATTAATACGAAATCGCCTTTTGCAAATCTTTTCATCTTGGCTCGTCCTCTCTCAAATCTAATTTTATCTCTTTTCGCTGCCTCGAGCATCCTGTTCTGAATGTGTTGGTTAATGGCTTCAATATCCACAGACTGGTTATCGAAATCTACAAGATTTAGCAGTTCAGGAGGTACACAACTTCGTCGACGGGTCAGTAGTGTTAATGGTGCCACACCAGTTGTTTTATGAATAGTACAATTGAAGGCCAACTGTAAACTATCCAAAGCTTTATGCCATTCTAAAATTTCGTAATTTTTTATCATTATTAATCCATTTTTTAACGTAGCAATCACCCGCTCCACTTGTCCGTTAGCTCGGCTGATACCCGGGGCGATTGTGTGTATTTCGATACCAAACTTGTCACAATAATTTTTAAATTCCCCCAGGAATTCTCGACCACCGTCTACCACTATTTGCCTTGGGGTCCCAAACAGGTGAATGACTTGTTTTAAAGCTCCTAGAGTGCTTTGCTGATTCTTGTTATTAGTGTAACGAAGCAAAACATACTTGCTATAGGCGTCAACCGTTACGACGACATATTCTTGTTCCTGTGGAGTTCCAAGCTTACCGGTTATGTCCATATGAATTACCTCAAATGGAGCGGCTGGTTTTGGTATAGGGTGTAACTGTACTTGTGTTGCTCCCGAAGACTGTTTGGATGTTCTACATACCACACAATTGTCAACAAATTGACGTGTAATCGTGTTCATCCTCTCGAAGTAATAAGTCTCCTTTATTTTACTTAAAGTTTTCTCCCAGCCTGGATGCTTCAGAGACGTATGAAAATGGTTAATCAGACTCCACTGAAAAGATTTGGGAACCACAAAAAGCTTCAGGCGACCTAGCATAGGCTCTACCCTTTCATGTTTCAGAATATTGTCTTCAAGTACGTACCCCATCATTGTTTCACCATTGCGAAGGGCGTTTATAATTGGTCTGAGTTGCGGGTCACGATGTTGTTCCACCTTGATCCATTCCAAGTTTTTTGTCAAGATGTTTACTATAAGACAGCTTGGGTTTCGGCTAAAAAAGTCTGCGTGCTGCATTCGCTCACCTTTTCTGTATTCGATGTTAAATTCGAAGTTTTGTAGATACGCCCACCAACGATGTATTCGGGGTAACAGATCTCGTTTGTTTTCCGAGGCCTTCAGAGCATTGCAATCAGTAACAACTGTGAACTTCCGTCCATAGAGATAATGTCTGAAGTGTTTGATTGCCCTGACAACAGCTAAAGTTTCAAGTTCGTACGAGTGGTATCTGCTTTCAGTATCCGTAGTCCGCATGCTAAAATATGCAACTACGTGTTGTCGCCCGTTAATCTTCTGCACAAGTACAGCTCCAAATCCTAGACTGCTGGCGTCGGTGTGAAGTTCTACTGGATCGGCTTCTCTATAAATAGTTAGTACAGGACTAGATGTTAAATAATAGATGACCTTTTGACGTACTTCTTCATGTTCATTGGTCCAAGACCATTTAATCCCTTTTTTTGTCAAATTGTATAATGGAACCATTAATCGAGCAAAATTTGGAATGAACCTTCTAAAATAACCTGCAAGTCCGTTAAATTGTCGAACTTGCTTGACTGAGGTCGGAATAGGAGATTTGGATAGGGCTTCAACCTTTTTAGGACGTTACCAAGGTATTCTATGGATCGCTTAAAGAATGAACATTTTTCTATATTAATAGAGAAACCGGAATCACGTAAAGCAATCAAAATTCTTTCTAAGTGTGAAAGACCAGACGAAAAGTTGTGACTTTTACTGATAACGTCATCGATGTATACCTGAGCGACGCTGTCATTGCTATCATTGCCAGCGCTACCCGGGTGAAGAAGGGTCCCCAAAGCGCGGTTAATACACCTCTGATATACCGCTGGTGCATTGCATAGCCCAAACGGCATAGTAATGTATTCGTACAGACCATCCGGGCTAATGAATGCAGTTTTTTCTATTGATTCAGGACAAATCGGTATTTGATGAAAACCAGAAGCCATATCGAGGGTACAGAAATATTTTCCTCCGGCTAGTTGGTCTATCTGGTCTCCAATCAATGGCAACGGATAGTGGTCGCGAACAGTATTGGAATTTAGTTCTCTATAATCCACGCACATCCTATCATCACCGTTTTTCTTTTTCACCAAAATTATTGGACTAGAATATGGAGATTTACTCTCCCTAACTATGTTATTTTCGATTAGTTCTGAAATAATACTTTTAATTTTTTGACGTTCGACTGGAGTTAATCGGTAAGGCCTGCGTTCAACATATTTCTCTGGGTTTTTTAAACGAATTTCAAGTTTACCAGTATTTACGCGAGTTTTAGGGAAACCTTGAGTAAAAAGAAATGAAAACCGGTTAAGTAACGCAAGCAATTGATCAATTTCACACTGGTCAGTCAAATCATGGTCCAAATTATCGAAACCCGAGTGATTTGGTCGTATATGCATGACGCGTGAAAAAGAAAGTAAATTAGCGCTATCTTGGGTTACATGGACACTTAAACCAGTTTGATGTAGTAAATCTGCTCCAATTAAGACATTAGTGGTTGTTTCAAAATCCGGAACTATATAGAAAAGTATTTCTACATTGATGTTGTTTATAACGCAAATAGCTGTTAAAGTACTTGTTGAAATAACAGGGACTGGGCCTATGCCGCGCAAGTAATTTACAATTGATTTTCTACGCCCAGGAATTCTATTTGCAATTGTTTCCCGTATTACAGAGCACTCTGCGCCACTGTCAAATACTGCATCTAACTTCATTTTTCCGATTTGTACATGCATTTTATTTAAAGTGCACTTACCGGTGGCTATTGAATTGACATTAGATGTTATCTCTTTCTCTCGTCGAAAACATGATTCAAACGTGTGACCGGCCTTAGAACAAAAAGAACAAAACTTTCCTGTACTCGTAGTAGGTGGATTTGAAGGAATATTCGGAGTCCAATTAGCCTTTGGCTGAGTACGGCTCCACCGGTTTATATACACGCCTCAGCCGAGTGGGGCGTGTAAGAAAGTAACGTCTACCCACATTTTAGTTTTAACAATTATAAATCATAATATCATCTATTTACAACGATAACAAATGTTTAGTTTAGGCGACAATTCTAAACTTATTTTTAACAATTAAATACTTAAAATTAACAATAACTTCTTAGATCGATACAACATAACACAACAAAATAATACATCAGATGATTCATTTCTTATAACGTCAATAACATAATTTCTAAAAGTAATCAAAATTACTTTTAGTCGTTTTACTACACTGATATAAGATAATAAACCGTAACATTATTTTATTTATTTCTAAAAATAATAATAAATAAGCTTGCGGCGACATATACATAAAAGTGCGGTTTTGTTTATATTTGATTTATAAAATGGAATCCAAACAGTGTATACTTGCTGTTTACATTTGATTACCTTTACATAAATGATCTCATTGCTGGACTTAGTTGCACTCATATGGGGTGTCACATTGATAACGTTTGTGTCAATAATATAAGCTACGCCGATGATATGGTACTGCTGGGGCCGATTTCATATGCGGAGGAACACGGACTGTCGACTGTCGTGTCGTCGTAAAAAAGTAAAATACTCCTTTTCAATGGAAAATTATGTGGACCGGCGCCGGTCTGTGTTCCACTTATTAAACTGTACGGTGAAGAATTGCAGCGAGTAACCAGTTTTAAATATCTCGGGCACATTGTGACACAAATTTGACCGATGACGCGGATCTGGAGCGGGAGCGCAGGGCACTGGCGGTCCGAGGGAATATGATAGCCCGTAGATTCGCTCGATGCTCCGTTCCAGTTAAAATTACCTTATTTAAAGCCTACTGTCAATCTTTTTACACGAGCAGCTTATGGGTGAATCATACCTGTCGGGCCGCCAAGAGTCCTGCGTGTTCAGTATACTGATCCTAAAAATGTTGTTATAACAACATTTTTAGGATGCTGTTGCGGCTACCTCCATATTGCTCCGCATCACACATGTTTGCAGAAGCTCATACGGATAGCTATGGAGCAATAATTCGTAAAAAAGTCGGCTCATTGCTAAGAAGATTGAGAGACAGCAACAACGGCATCCTCAAGATGATTGCTTCACGTACTGACTGTCCGATCCAAAACAAAATGATACGTATAGTAATAGGGCAAGAATGACTTATTTTTATTTTTATTGTTATTATTATTATTATTATTATTATTATTATTCTTTTATTGTTTATTAATTGTTTATTATTTTTTAATTATTTTGACATTGATTTTTTCTATAACAATGTTTGATATTGACATTTATAATTTATATTTAAGTGAAAATAATGATTGAAATTAAATGATAAACATATGTGATACTATAGTAATGGAATTTGTTATAGTAATTTGTAATTATACTAACACTAATTTTCCTGAACTGTTCCTTGAAAGGGATGTCGCTGTATCAAGTTACGTGTTTTGATATTGATAGATATTATTTTTAAAACTGCACCATATATTAACGCGCTCAGTTTCGTAATTTATAATAAGATATTTATGTTTCTGAATGATGGACGGCGTTAGAGTAATTAGTTGTTAGTTTGTTGATATCATTATATACAATTTTAATAATGTTTCTATAAATCTAGTTCTTGTAGTTTATTCAAAGTAATTTATGTTTTCCAGTAATAACAAACAGAATAAAAGTTGTGTCTTCGTATATAAATAATACAGACTCTTCAATAAATAATCCTGTTATAAGTAACCATTACGTTGAAATCTTATGATAATGTCTATTAGTTACAACACAATGAGCTTTACGGTTTTAGATCATAAGTTAACTACATTAAGACTGCAATTATATAATCTACAGGTGTCTCAATGATTTGAAATAAGGAACAAAATAGAAAATATAACTATTGAATATTACTGAAATAGTATTTTATTTGCAGCATTTATTACTGTGATGAAGCGTAAAGTACTCCAGTGAGCTAGATTACTTCTAGCGAGCCTCATTTGAAGTTGCACTTTATATATTACTGTATCTGTGAAATGAATTTGAATAACACCTTTTGCGGTATGATTATTTAAAATTGTTTGTAATCTATTGTGTAACTATACTACTAATACGTAATATGATCAAATTAGCAGTCAACCAAAAATACATTTAACTTTGTTATAATCCGCACTAATTTGTAATTTATATAATGAATTTAGTTAAAGGAGTTTCATATACTCATTGTGCATAATAAAAATATCCTGATTGTTATAATTTTGTATTAAAATGTTAATAAATTTGTTAAAATCTCTATAAATAGACACAATCAGGAATGGACGATGCAAACAATGCTCTCTCTGATGTTGTACAATGGTTTAATGCAAATAATCTCTTACTTAATGAAAAAAAACAAAATGTATTTAATTAACATTAAATAGTGTGAAATAGGTCAAAACCAATGAACAATTAAATAATGAGGAACTAGATTTAATTCGGCTGTTTTTTTTGGGCATTATTTAGATGCAAAATTGCAATAGGGCTGCTTGCGATGACTGGTCGTATTGCTAGCCACGGATTTCCCTTTTCTTATTATTAATTATTATTAGGACGGCTTATTGAATTGATTACGATGGTTCTGGTTGTTCGTATATTGCTCACTAAATATATTGACGTTTGTGAAAGTGATTACAATTTAAAAAAACCGGCTGAGTTTGTTGTGTGGTTCTTCTCAGACCAGGACGTGTTTGGAACCCTCTTAGCCTTAAGTTGGAGAGTGTCTTTACAGAAGGACTTATTTTAATACATAAGGTATCAAAATAGGTCCTCCTGTCACTTCCATTTGACTTACACAAGTGATCACTGTTATGAATCCAAAGTGGAAAATATATAAATAAATAAATAAACGTAATGGCTAAAAAAATATATTGGTGGATAAAAAATACCCTTTTGAAATACATAGACCATTATAAGAACCTATGAAATACTTATAACAAAATAACAATAATTTATTACATTTTATTATCAAAAATCTAAACGGCGGTGCGAGGGGTCGGGTCGCCACCTGTGGCCAGCAATAAATAATCAGACCCGTAAAGACAGATGTTGATAATCTCATCTGTAAGAAATACAATATCCACATTTATCATATACAACAGTTATTACATTTATCATATACAACAGTTAGTTCTTTTTAGTTTAGTTATTAAATAATTACAACTACATAAGTGGTTCAGAATATCATAAAAATGTATACATAAAATAATACAACATAAAAAAAACTTTTTTGTCCAGTTTTTTTAAAAAGCAACTAAAATGGTAACTTCTTAATCCGATTAAATTTAAAATAGAGTCTTAAGTTTCTTTAATAAAATAATAGAGTGAGAAAAGTGGTCGCCTCTCCGGTTTCAATCAAGGACAATAGATTGAAAACAGGAAAATAACTAGATATTTCTAACTCGGTATTTAATTTTTGTTTTGATAAAATTAAATTCTAAAGAAGTTACAACTGTTTTTGATCAAATATGTTTGCTACAAAAGAAATGAAACATTCGGCAAATTATGTTTCTCTCGTATTTTTATCGCTCGAATGTGAGTAGACACTTCACATGAAAGTAAAATATTTCGTTGTATGTGTATACATTCACAACTAAACTCCTTATTTGCTGCTTTATTAACATAAATGCCCATTTATTCTACAATCTTATACAAAAATTTGGCACTAATAATGCAAATAACTTGTAATGCAATTTAAATAATAAGTAAAAGTAACCGTTATTTTGGTTAGGTTTCGATGGACAATTGGCTTTCTATTGTTATCGTTTTATCAGAGCCTCAAAACAACTTGTAATTTAAAATTGGGATACAAGAAATAGTAGCCAGCGGGGGCTCCACGGTCTTGATAAGTCTATTTATTTCAAGGAGATTCGCAATTTCTTACGTTGAAATTGCCACGAATCGTCGGTATAAAACAAGATTATGAAATTTATTTACATTTTTTATTCTACCTGGATCTAATATGTAATTTGCTGACCATTAGTAGAATAGTATCAATAACAAATGACTTTATATTGTATATAAAATTAAACCAATATAAATATATTTTATTAATATAAAAGTTATTTACTATATGTATGTATCTTCATGAAACCGGTAATTAACCCCGATAGAAAGGCAAATGAATCTCTGAGAAAGGTTTCTTAACATTTCAAAATTAACTTTCTCTAAGAGAGTATTGAAATCGAGAGAAATGTTAAGCTTTGAAGAGATTTACATAACACCGGGAAATTCCGGATTTACCAATTCAATAAGAACTTTGAAATTTCCATTATTAATATCTTCGGGCTCTCAAGGTTTTCCTTTTAATAACTGATTTCTATTAATTGTTCGAGATAATAATAATTAGGTTCAAAATATAAAATATAAAAATATAAAATTAAATAATAATGCATCGCATCTTAGTAACGCATTTTTAGATAAGAATGTGAATACCAAAATTGTATTTTCCTTAAAGGCAGACTGTATTCCTTCTTAAGAGTTTTAGCAAAACCAAAAGTTCATTATTTACATTGAAATGGCTTCTATTAACTAACTAGAATGACTTGTTGAATTGAGTGGTTGTTGGTAAAGTAAAAGGTAGGTAGGATCAAACGACCAACCTTAACTTTAAAGCAAGTATTTTGATAACTTTGTATCAAACGTTTACTATCAGATTATTAATAAGAATAATGCAAAACGCATTGAAGAAAGTTGGTCTAACACAGTTTTTAAAGGGATTAAAATATAAATGCTATCTATTCTCTTAGTATTAATGTAAGTTATTTTCAAATATTTAATTTATTATTTTCTTTTTTCTGACGTAGTGGGGTTAAGATGTTATATTATTAAATATATAATTACAATTTTTATTGTGTAAGTACTTTACTCTTATGGAAATGAAGCTTAATTTTTTTTAATATAAGTGAAATGAACGCTCCAAAATAATAAAGCTGCTTCACAACAATGTAATAACGCTGTTGACTTTGTTACGTACGTGACAACCCTACAATATTACGACACCGCGTTCGCCGAGACCACCTACTACGGCCCGTTCCGGCAACCCTTGCGCAACATCGTACCACATCCATTCATCGTTTCCAGAAACTCTGTGTGCCTTATTGCTTAAGTTTAGTTGTAACATTATTTTATAATTCTTAATATATCATTCACTCTGTGTTACCACTTCAACACATGAAGTCGCATTTAGTTTAATTATAATAAGTCAATTTTTGTGAGTTAAAATAAATTCACTTTTATAGTAAATTCGGTTTTTTTTGAGTCCTTCGGCTGCGAACAACGTAATTGGCGCAGTCGGTAGGATGCTCAGAGCATAGTTCTGCGAATAAAGGTATTCTTACATTGATACCGCTACGCGTCGCAAGCTATCGAAGAGATTATCCAGTCCCTCTAATGAGCATCGTGAATCTACGAGCGTTTGTGGCCAAGGACGTACTCAAAATTCAGTACCAAAGAAAACCAAATGTAAGTACTTTGAAACTTTACTTAAGTGTTGCTTCCTTCCTTTTCTTTATTATCCTATCCAAAATTTTCCACCCGAGAAAAATCGTGGAAAAATCTGCCACATATAGGCAGACCTTGCGAAATAGTAATTTAGATTTAAAAAGAAATTTAGAGTATAGTGAATTAGAAATAGAGAATAAAGTAATTAAAATGTCTCTAGATATCGATGTTATTTATAAGGCCCTTCGCCCGGTCCCCGAATTCGACGGGAACCCTAATATTCTTACTAGGTTTATTAAAATATGTGACCAAATAGTGATACAGTGTTTAAAAAACGAACCAGGTTATGAGTTTAGTAATTTATGTTTAATTAACGGAATTTTAAATAAGATTACTGGTCCTGCTGCGAGAACTATTAACTCGAATGGGATCCCTGATAGTTGGGCAGGAATAAGAAATGCACTTATTAATAATTTTGCTGATCAAAGGGATGAAACAGCCCTATATAATGACCTTTCGTTACTCTCTCAAGGTAGCGATACTCCTCAGGAATTTTACGATAAATGCCAGACACTTTTCAGTACAATAATAACATATATCTCACTACATGAAAATATACCTACTACCATAGAAGCAAAACGCGATCTTTACCGTAAACTCACCCTAAAAGCTTTTATTAGAGGTTTGAATGAGCCTCTGGGCTCACACATTAGGTGTATGAGACCTGAATCCATTGAAAAGGCTCTGGAGTTTGTGCAAGAAGAGATTAATGTAACGTACCTACAGCGTCGCAGCAGTAATAGTGATAGGAAAAACTTAAATTTGTATGCCAATAGTTCTCCTAAAGTACCTATGTCCATGTCACTTACTATGAATAAACCCAATATGTTAGCCTTATCAAATACTAGCCAGCAGAAAGCTTTGCCCTTCCAACCACCGCCGCAACCATGGAAACCTAATTTCCAGTACGGTGTACCTCAACGACCTGCTTACCAGACAGGCTATCCCCAACAGCGCTCGCCTTATAATATGCAGTCTCGAACGCAACAGATGTTCCGCGCACTACCACCTAATTATAACGCGCAGAATAGTGGATTTAGAATACAAGCTAGGCCTCCCCAATCTCAACAAAACTTGGGACCTACACCTATGAGCGGCGTTAGCCATTATGTAACTAAGCCTTTTTCACCTCCGATTAGAGGACATGATTGGTCAAAATTTGGCAATCCACCCCCTTCTAACTACTTCAGGTCTAGGGAAATGAACTATAACGAGACATATGACTATAACGACTCAAATCCTGACTTAGACTACGACTATTATCCTAATGAGTATTATTACACACCCAATGACTATGAAAATTACTATTATTATGACACAAATATTCCTGACTACACTTACGAACCTAGTTCATCGCACATAAAGCAATTACCTGTAACAAAAACCGAGCCGCAACCCTCATATTCAGAAGAGCAGGATTTTCACAAGGAACGTTTCAATACGGGACAAAAATAGAATTGAACCTTCAATCTAAAAAAGAATTAAGATATATACAAATTGCGGACCCCCCTCTTAAATTACTAGTAGACACCGGGGCTAACCAATCTTTTTTAAGTCCCGACGCAATTAAACAATACTTTATTCACGTACCACTTAACGACGACCCCTTTGAGGTAACAAACTCTCGTATTACCTCTCATCATGACCACTCTATCACAATTCCTCAATTTGCAGAATTTAACGAACAAAGGAACGTAAAATACTTTATTTTTAAGTTCCATACCCATTTCGACGGTCTTGTAGGCCTAGACTTGCTAGAAAACTGTAAAATAGATCTTAAACATAATATCCTAATGACAGACTATGCGAACATTCCATTATTAAAATACAAATGTCGCACCGTCAATTTCCACGAAATCATTCCCGCGCATTCTCAGAAAATAGTTAACGTCCCTATCATCTATCCTCCTAGTGATATTTACGTATCTGAACAATTAATATGTGACTGTATTATTCACGAGTGTATCACGACCGTTACGGATAATTCAGGTTTCGTAGAGATAGAGAACCCCACTGACCATGACGTCACACTGACTTTTGAACAATCCTTACTAATAGAATGTTATGATATTGACTGTACCCTTTCGGGACCGCCAGTTACACGCACTAATGACGTACTTAACCGACTTAGAACTGATCACTTAAATAACGAAGAAAAGCTTAACTTACAGACTCTTTGTTCAAAATTTGCTGACGTGTTTTACTTAGAGGGTGAAACACTCACTTTCACTAATAAAATTAAACACAATATTAAAACAACTGACGAAATTCCTACTTATACCAAAAGTTACAGATACCCTTTTATTCATAGAAAAGAAGTTAGGGATCAGATTGAAAAAATGCTCGAACAAGGTATAATACGACCATCTGACTCTGCCTGGAGCTCTCCTATCTGGGTGGTACCTAAAAAGGCAGATGCTTCTGGTAGACAAAAATGGAGATTAGTCATAGACTTTCGAAAATTGAACGACAAAACCCTAGATGACAAATATCCTATACCCAACATAGCTGACGTCCTAGACAAGTTAGGGAGATGTCAATACTTTTCTACACTAGACCTAGCATCCGGTTTTTATCAGGTAGAAATGAACCCTGACGACATACCCAAGACTGCCTTCAACGTTGAGCATGGTCATTTTGAATTTCTTCGAATGCCCATGGGACTTAAGAACTCTCCTTCTACATTCCAAAGAGTCATGGATAATGTCCTCAGAGGTCTACAAAACGAGATTTGTCTAGTCTATCTAGACGATATAATAGTATACAGCACCTCTCTTCAGGAGCATATGATAAACTTAGAAAAAGTCTTCTCCAGATTGCGTGAATCCAATTTCAAAATCCAGATGGATAAATCTGAATTTTTGAAGCTGGAAACCGCATATCTCGGTCATATCATCACCAGAGATGGAATAAAACCTAATCCAGACAAAATATGTGCAATCCAAAAATACCCCATCCCAAAGACTAGTAAAGAAATCAAACAATTCCTTGGACTAATAGGATATTACAGAAAATTCATCCCGGACTTCGCAAAAATTACAAAACCAATAACTAAATGTCTGAAAAAAGGCTGTAAAATTACCCTAGACAATGACTATGTTAACTGTTTCGAAAAATGTAAGACCTTGTTAACTAACGACCCCATATTACAATACCCCGACTTCGACAAAGAATTTAATTTGACAACAGACGCATCCAATCTAGCAATAGGTGCTATACTATCACAAGGACCTATAGGTTCCGACAAACCCATTTGTTACGCCTCTCGAACTCTCAATGACAGCGAAATAAACTATGCTCCCATAGAGAAAGAACTGTTAGCTATAGTTTGGGCTACCAAATATTTTAGACCCTACCTGTATGGACGCAAATTTAAAATACTAACTGATCATAAACCCTTACAGTGGCTAATGAATGTCAAGGAACCCAATTCCCGACTGACTAGATGGAGACTGAAACTAACTGAATATAACTATACTATAATATATAAATCCGGCAAATCTAACACCAACGCCGACGCTTTATCTCGAATAGAAATTAACAATGAGACGACTGACTCAGTAATAGTTAACGTATCCGAAAGACCGCCCTCTCCTTCTGGTTCTACTACATTAACCGCCCACACTAGTGCTGAAAACCCTATCCTTGAAATTCCCATCACTGACGAACCACTGAATAAATTTCATAGACAGATACATATAACTATAGTAGGCGACATGAAACGTAGACCAACAACGACAAAACCCTTTGAAACTCATACTAAGACACTCGTACAGGTATCAGAATCTAATCTAGAACAAGATATTGTTAATGTCATTAAAGAATTTGTTAACCCAAAAATTAAAACAGCTCTTAAAATTAATCCTCCGTTAGGCATGTACTCTATACTACCTATAATTCAAAATAATTTCCGTAGTTCTATGAATCTAGTCCTAACGAAGATAGAACTAGAAAACGTATGTGAGTATCTTAGACAACAGGAAATAATTAAACACTATCACGATGGAAAGACAAACCACCGAGGCATTAATGAGTGTTATCTAGCCTTGTCTAAAAAATACTATTGGCCTAAAATGAAAGATGAAATTTCTAAATATATAAATGAGTGCATAGTATGTGGACAGACTAAGTACGACAGAAACCCCATTAGACCTATATTTAATATTGTACCCCCAGCTACTAAGCCCTTTGAATTAGTACATCTAGACTTGTTCACTGTACATAATGAAAAATATTTAACTTTTATAGACTCTTTCTCTAAATATGGGCAGGCGTACCATTTGAGAGACGGTACTGCAATTAGTATCCTTCAAGCCCTCCTAACTTATAGCACACATCATGGACTCCCGCTAACTATTACGACTGACAACGGGACTGAGTTCACAAACCAATTATTTAATGAATTTATCAGGCTACATAAAGTGAATCATCATAGGACTTTACCTAATTCCCCTAATGACAATGGACTCATAGAACGTTTTCATTCTACCTTGTTGGAACACTTACGGATATTAAGATTACGCAATAAAGATGAATTTGTCATAAATCAAATGCCCTATGCAATATTAGCTTATAATAGTTCTGTTCATAGTTTAACAAAATGCAGACCCCATGACATTATAAGAGGACATTTCGATCCTAGAGACCCCTTAGACTTAGACCTAACTCAACATCTATTGCAAGAATACATTACTAATCATCGTAACCAAATGAAGACTGCCTATGACTTGATTAACGACCATACTCTAACAGAACGAACTAACATAATGACTAATAGAAACAAAAATAGGGAACCTGAAATTGCATACTTACTTGACCAACAAGTATTCATTAGGAATCCCGCTGCTAGTAGACAAAAGTTAGCATCCCGCTATACCGCTGACACAGTACTTGCTGACTTACCTATTCATATTTACACTTCCAAGAAAAAAGGTCCCATTGCCAAATCCAGACTTAAACGAGTCGCTAAGACCAAGAAATTGTTTCAGGATTCGACTGGTACTGACCTTGCTAACTCTTCAGCTGACGCTGGCTCTAGACATAAAACTTGAACAACTAGACAATGGACCAGGACTTCTTCCTTTTAATCTTGGAAATGCCAAACTCATAACTCACTATCATTCCTTTATTCAATATTTAGAACTAAACGATTTCGAGAATCGCCTTGACTCCATCGATTCACAGTTAAACTATTTTAGAACTATCCTAGATAAAGATACTTACACCCTGTATGAATTACAAATTGACTATATATCTAACAGATTAATTAAAATACAATCTCAAATTAAAAGTTTGGAACCCAATCGAGTTAAACGAGGCTTAATTAATAGTATTGGCTCTATTATCAAAAGCATAACTGGTAACCTGGATCAAACAGACGCTGAAAAGTATAATAATGCAATAGAAATCCTAGAAAGTAATAATGATAAGTTAGTATCTGAATTAAATGACCATATTAGCCTAAATAAAGCGTGGATGATAAAACAAAATGCCCTTTTTACGAATATAGTTCAGAACCAAGTTAAGATTAATAGCACATTAGAGTTAATATTAAAACACGATGCCTACGCTAATACTACGTTGATTAAATTTGCAAAGTTTGCCCAATTATTGATTATTATCAGTGAGAATACGGAAGACCTAATGTTAGAGTTAATTAGATTAGAAGATATGTTAGCATATGTGCGTGCATCGAGCACCCACCATAGAATGTTAAGTATTAGTAATTTAGAAGATATGTTAGATAAATTAAGACACATTTATAATTCCAAAGAGATATTACAGGCAGATTTCAGAGAATATTATAGTATTATCAGACCCGGTTATTATTATGTAGGAAAACGAATAGTAATCATTTTTAAATTCCCGATTATTTCTCCAAGACAATTCAAACTATTTAGGCTTTCCATCGTTCCTAATAAAGACCATTACACCTTTATTCCACCATATCCTCTCATAGCAACCGATAGTAAAGCTTTCATGTACATGGAGGCTGAATGCCCGAAGTTTAATCAGCAATATCTCTGCGAGGAAAACGTCCGCCATCAGGCCCGAGAACAGCATGATTGCATCCAGACTCTAATTACCAGCCAGTCTATGAATAGATCCTGCCGACCCGCTAAAGTTACGCTAGTTGAGAAAACAATGGAGCAATTAGACGATCAGTACTACACACTCATTTTCCCACGCCCAACGAAAGTAGAATTAAAATGCAGCAGCCATGAATTCATCACCCTATTCGGAAGTTATCTAACCACGATTCCGCAGACGTGTTCACTACGTACCGACGAGTTCACCATCGTCAACATTCAAAATAAAATCAAGGGACAGCCGCTGAAAATAACTGAAATTCCTGAACATTATACAACAGAGAACATTACAATCCCTCACCTGAAACTGAAAACTATAGATATACAAGGACTTGAAGCATTGAAGACAGGGTCCTGAATGAGCAACCTACGAAACTAAATCATCTTCATGAAAGTGTATATCATACAACTATTCCATTTTATATACTTTTATTTAGTGCACTCGCAATAAGTATCGCCTTACTCACTCGACGGTATATGCACCATGTAAAGAGGGATGAATCGTTTAAGCACGACGACGGCACCCATAACAACCCTGCGGAAGAGCCTGAGCGAGCCAGGAACGAGACGGCATTGCCAGCGACATTTGCACTCAACGCTTTCAAATAGTCGCTGATCTACGGGGGGAGGTGTTACGTACGTGACAACCCTACAATATTACGACACCGCGTTCGCCGAGACCACCTACTACGGCCCGTTCCGGCAACCCTTGCGCAACATCGTACCACATCCATTCATCGTTTCCAGAAACTCTGTGTGCCTTATTGCTTAAGTTTAGTTGTAACATTATTTTATAATTCTTAATATATCATTCACTCTGTGTTACCACTTCAACACATGAAGTCGCATTTAGTTTAATTATAATAAGTCAATTTTTGTGAGTTAAAATAAATTCACTTTTATAGTAAATTCGGTTTTTTTTGAGTCCTTCGGCTGCGAACAACGTAATTACTTTGTAAAGACTTAAACACAAAAATTAATACCTGCAATATGAGTTTATTATCAATTCAGGACTTACTACTGTTTAAAAATACTAGGTTTGAATATATATTTTTTATTATTTTCATATGTGTATGTGTCTATAAATAAACTAATGTTCCGTCAAATTAAATAGTTAAGGTAACAATGTGAAAAAAATACCAAATAAAAATAAATAAACTAAAAATATATATTACTCACCATTGCATATATTACGTTTTCATTAGCACGAAACTATAATAATGCCAGAACACAAAGGACTAATTATTACTCTTAATATTTTTGATGATCAAAGAATAATAGATATGCGGGTTCATGTAGCAGCCGAATTAAAAAATAATTTTAAATTGTATATAAATATTTGAGTATGTAATATTTTACTTGATTATCATTTACTGAAAATTCAGTTATCATTATCAATAATAAATAACAAGATATTTCATAGTGTATACCAAAAACATATTATTTATTC
The DNA here is from genome assembly GCA_918358695.1 of Melinaea menophilus ssp. n. AW-2005. Taxonomy (NCBI): domain Eukaryota; kingdom Metazoa; phylum Arthropoda; class Insecta; order Lepidoptera; family Nymphalidae; genus Melinaea; species Melinaea menophilus. The sequence continues at coordinate 6,884,051 of OU911044.1, forward strand.
CGATCTTACATCAAATGAACAGTGAAAAACTCTCAGCAGTAAAATTAACATTATCTAAGATAGACCTAAACTCCGGTTAAAGGAAGCTTAGATGAGATATTAATAAATGCAGTAAATCTACAGATACTTGTATATCCATTCATTATACACTTCGTAACTTTCATTATTGATAACTTTCAGCTCTCAAAGTTTATCTTTCAACAGTACTCCATAAGCTTTACATTATTAAACATTTTATTGAAGATGATGTTGATCCAGTTGGTAGTAACATTGTTATTCTTATAAACTATGTTAGTATACAAATATTATTTTAAATGTTAACATACCAATCAAAATTATAAAATAAATTTATGAATTCAAATTATATTAAATTAATGAAATAATTTGATTTTAATTGTATTTAATACATGTCTTATTAGTATTCTTCAACAATGTGTCATAAAAGGTAAGTCGAATAAAATAAAATATTGTGACATTATTTACATTTCCCGAATATGAGAAGTTTATTATAACGCTATGAAACAACCTCAGCCTTGTCATAAAATAGTTTAAACTTCCTTTGTGAGGCTCACTTTGACGATATCCGTCCACGATAGTAATATTTTCTCTTTACCTCTAAAAAGAATTTGTATTCATTCTCTAAAGATTTCACGAAGCAAAAGGTTGATCATTTGCGGTCAAATGGCTTGTATAAATTCTCTACCAGATTTTTTGGCCTTCACCTCCTCCACCACTTGCTTCAAAGGCTTTATACTATTTTTAGAAATGCTTACAATGAATGGTGATCTCGTAATTTAAATTCGTTAGAAATAAAAGTACAAAACATTTATTATTTATTTATTTATTTAGTATTTATAAATAAATAATATTTATAAATACGTTACATACAGTTACTTCTCTAGAAAATATATGTAAAAAAATTAAATAAATGACTATTGATAATGAATATTTTTTTAACTTCTATTCTGATAAAAAAATGTATACAAAATTTTGTATAAACCGAATTCTCTTTCGAGTTTCCTATTTTCATAGATTTTAAATTTTTGTTTCAATGTTAATTGGAAATATTAATTTGAAAACCCCAATGGTTTTCCAACTAATATTTCCAATATGATAAAATATGATATTTGCGAATGATATTATATCATAAAACCAACTACCACCAATGAAATATGTTTGAATTATCTTTGAGTAAATGTTATTTACCTAAATAAACCACTACATAGTGAGAATTGAATCTGAAAAACCAGACTCATCAAACAATTTTTGGTCTTTTCAATAGTTATCTATTAAATTGCTACAAGTTTCTCATTTAAATATGTTAAAATAATCAGAATTTTGTGTATAAAATGTTATAATTTATTTTAATCACCTTACCAGTTTTATTACTTTCTTAAGAAGTTTTGAACATTACACTGTTATATTTTATACGGGTCATAAAATATATTTATGTTAATTATTATTTTAGGTCAGAATGTTAATGGATAAAACTGTATGCAAGTATACCGGTGACCCTTGTTACATATTTTACTTAAACACCATTACTTACCATCATATAATTCAATTACTTGGTAACAGATGTAAGTGAGTGACGTCCGGAATTTACGATCGACCTACAATATTGTGTGGAAGTTTAATGAAAAGGAAACATTCATAAATTGCTTAAGACAGAAAAGCTAACAATTCATCCAAGATTAAACAATCTTCTCTATTATTTTAATAAACTAAAGAAAAATGTGATTATACAACGACTACAAATAAGTTTTTCTTGGAAAAGAAAATCTGAACGTTTATAAAGTAGAATGTAAATGCTTAATGTATTATTTTAGTCTTAAATAGTAAGGGCCTAAAATAAGGTTATCATATCAAAAATGTATAATTGTTATGATACGTATAAATTTGGCAGTTATAGATATCTTTCTGCTAAAGTAAAAAGTATAAGCGGAGGCCACTGGTGGATATCTAAAAATATATATAGGAACATGTGTTGTTAATATTATTTACATATATACTTCCTCTACGCCTACGTAGATAATCTCACTCATATCCCACATTAAGATTAAATATTATTTGATAACAGCAGTATTGTGATGATTATAAACATTTATACTTATTTACCGTTTTACTGATATTTTTTAATCTATTTTTTTTTAAGAATATAATGTACAAAAATGACGTAAAGTAAATAGAAAATATAACGATTTGTTAGCCTTTAGTTGTATTTTTTTTTGTATTTTATGTTAAAATATAGTTTTATCTATGCTGACCTGCAGCAGCAATAGAACGGCTGAAAGTGCTTCAATTTCATTACGAGTCGGTGACAGTGAATCAATTTAAACTCCCATAGTTACTGGAAAAGGACAATTTGTGTGAATCATAATACTTTACTTAAGTGCTTTTCATTTTGAGTTTTCAAATTCAAGGTATTTTTATTCAAGTAGACGTTTACACGCATTTTTTATCGTTAATTACTACAATAAGAGAGGTCAGTGCAGTCAGTCTGTGAGTAAGCTACCATTGGCTCAGAATGCTGCTCTGTTGGGAAGAGCCGGCCAGAAACTCAACAGTTGCTCTTTAATAACAATAATAATAATATTAACCCTGCAAATGAGTCACAAACTTAAGTTCCATACATTTCGATGCACTAAAAACTCTTGAACGTTTTAATAATATTTATGATTTGATGAGATATTAACTGTTCCAATTCTTAAAGAAACTACGCCCGACGCCTTAGCGTGCTTATCTCCCAAAAATGTAACCACAAACCAAAAAGTTTAAAAGTTGTTTAGCAACAATTCAGTACATTAAGAAATGTACTGAAAATATAAAACATGTTAAAGACTTTAACATTACATAACATTTTGCTTAGTTTGATGGTTGTTCTTTTTTTTCGGTCACTTAATATTATATTAAATTTATTGTAAACATTAAGTTTATTGTAACATTCAGTAAATTATTAAATTTTTAATTCAGTTACATTTTTTCCAATGATTGAATATATTATATTTGTACAGGTCTGATTATAAATAAATCACTTTAACCAAACAAGCACATCATCTATACTTATAATAAATCTGTAGAGAGGTCAATTCTGTACATGAAATATATTTACAAAATAAGTAGCAGGGGGTGATTAGTGTTCGATACTGATGCCAAAAATGCAGTTAAAAAAATTTTTGTCTGTCTGTCTGTCTGTCTGTCTGTTTGTATGTTATTTATAGAAAAAAAAACTACTCGACGGATTTTAACGAAACTTAGTACAATTATTCTTTATACTCCTGGGCAGGTAATAGTATACTTTTCATCACACTACAATGAATAGGAACAGAGCAGTGAAAGGAAATGTTGAGAAAATGGGAGAAGTTGCTTGATTTTTTAAGCTTCCGTCGCGTGTGCAGCCTTAATGGTTAGAGCTACATAGAAACTATGTATAACGGAAATATTCTACATAAAAATACACGAAAAATATTCCAAGACAGCATATATCTACCTTTTATAGTTAACTCACAATAACACGCATAACTCTCGATAGCTTAGCAGTTCGGAGATTTCTTATTATATTTGTTTACTTTTACGTTTATAAAACCAATAATGCTCACCATCATTCCTAATTAAAAAAAAAATAAACATTAGCACCAATTCAATAAAAAAAGAATCATTGAAATCGGTATAGAAACACCAAACTTATACTTACTTACATGAAATACGCCAACAAGACATCGCGCGTGAATAGTGAATCAAGCTATAAGGATTATTTTTGCGTAACGGTTGCCGCGCTCGACGGGGCTCGCGGCGGCAGAGTATAAAAGGGGCGGGAGGCGAGCGCAAGCGTCATTCAATATTTGGCTGTTGATGCGTTCAGAGTGTTGAACTTTATTGACAGACAATAATTGTTATTTTATAAACCGTGCTTATCAGCGCGACTTTTTGTCTTTAAATAGTTTATTTTAATTTCTTTTGTTGTTATTTTCTAAATTAGTTTTAGTTTTGTTTAAATTCTTAACTATTAATAGTTCCTATTTTATTTCTTTTTAAGTAGATTTAGATTCGATTTTTAGATTAGATAATAGATAGATTAGATTATTGTTAGATTTTTAGTTACTGATAGGTTAGTTTTGGGCATTTTATGTTTAGTTTTTTTTGTATTGAGTAGATAAAAGCGTAGGTAGGTACTTTTATTAATTATAGTATTCATAGGTATTTTTTATTTATTTTTAAGTGAAGTAGGTATAGGTAGATATTGCCTACTATCTACCTATACTGCACACGTGTTTTAGCTTTATTTTCATTTCTTTTTTTTTTGTACCTAAGTTGTAGGTAGGTAGGTACATATTTCTTAGTTTAATTCTATTAGAATATTAGGTATTTAAGTTTAAATAGGCACTTAGATTTATATTTTTTTATTATATAGCAGCTGTACTTAGAACATCTAAGGTTTTTTTGTATTAGCATAGGTACTTTGATTAATTACAGTAGTTGTAGGTATTTCTTATTATTCATTTTTAAGTGAAGTAGGTAAGTGTAGATAGTATTGCACACGCATTAAGTATAGCTTTATTTTCATTTTTTATTCTTTTGTAATTTGTAGGTACCTACGTACATATTTATAATTCGATTAGAATATTATTTTAGTTTTAATAGGCACTTAGATTTATATTCTATTTATTATATACTTAGCTATAGTTAGGACCTCTGACGTAAGTTTTTTGTTGGGTAACTAAATAGAATTTAAGTTACCGTCGATTAAAAATAAAATAAACGATGCCACCTAAAAAACGACCATCTTTATCTCGAACTTCGAGTCAAGCTAGGAGAATGAGAATGACGCGTTCTCAAGAATCGGAAGAGGAAAGAGCACATCGGTTAAACTCTATGAGAGTTAGTGCCTCAACATCTCGAGCTAATGAAAGCTCTCCAGAAAGAGAGATGCGATTAGCAGCTGAAAGAGCGAGACGAGCCACAACACGGGCTTCTCAAAGCTCTTCTCAACGAGAGCTAAGGCGTTCCATTGACCGGCAACAACATGCGTTATCCCGAGAAGCTGAAACTGCTTTACAACGAGAATTGCGACTCACAGCTGACCGCGAACGGCATACATTATCTCGCGAGTCTGAAACCTTCACTGAGAGGGACTTACGGCTTACAGCTGACCGCGAACGTCATATTTTATCTCGCGAGTCCGAAACCTTCACTGAGAGGGAATTACGGCTTACAGCTGACCACGAACGTCATATTTTATCTCGCGAGTCCGAAACCTTCACTGAGAGGGAATTACGGCTTACAGCTGATCGCGAACGTCATATTTTGTCTCGAGAATCTGAAACTTTTACTCAATATCAAGACCGTTTGACAAATGATAGGGCGCACCATAACATGATTCGATCTCTTGAAGATGAACATGAGCATGAACAACGACTAGAGTCGGGACGCGATTATTACAATTCTTTGAGACAAGAACAATTGATTACTTTATCTAATGAAAGATTAAGAATTGAAAATATTCGGTCGCTTGAAACAGAAGAACAGCGAGAGGCCCGTCTTACTGCAGATAGATTTCGACATGGTCTTAATGACTTAGATATACACGTGGTAGATCAATCTACAAATTCGGTGGCGTGGTCCGATAAATATAAAAGTGGGTTTGCTTATAACCTCACAATTGATTACAGATCATCTTCTGAAATAGGCGATATGAACGTAGTATGTTCCTTTTGTAATGCTTCGAAGTGGAGGAAGGAGTCTGCTGGTTTCTGTTGTTCTGGAGGTAAAATAAATTTGCCTTCGTTCGAAGACCCACCGGAACCTTTAAAATCACTACTTTTAGGGGAACATTTGCAATCCAAACAGTTTTTAGATAATATTCGCACTTATAATAGTGCATTCCAAATGACATCCTTTGGTGCTAAACAAATCTCAGAAGGCCCTTTCATGCCTACTTTTAAGGTACAAGGTCAGGTTTACCATTTGATAGGGTCCCTTTTGCCTGAAGAACAACCTAAATTTCTTCAAATATATTTTGTATCCGATTACAACGAACAGTCGAATATAAGAAATCAATATTTTCCGAATTTAAATACTGAACTCATTTCACAACTTCAGAACATGTTACATCAGGTTAATTCGTACGTATGCAGTTTTAAATCGGCATTAGAAGCCCTTTCTTAAGATGGTAATAACAATTATAAAATTGTTATAAATGCCGATAAGCGTCCAACTCAGGAACACCCTGGGCGTCATAACGTTCCATCCACGAATGAAGTTGCTGTAGTACTGGTCGACCAGGAATGTGATAGGCGTGATATCGTTATACGTTCCAGAGACAATCGTTTGCAACGTATTTTCGAAACCCACAGGGCTTACGACAGTTTGCAATATCCTATGATATACTGTCGAGGGGAAGATGGTTATAATTTCGCTGTATACCAAACCGATCCGCGCACAGGCGCACCTAATTATAATAAAAAGGTGTCATGCCTTCAATTTTATTGTTACCACCTGGAAGTGAGACGGAATAGATTGGTATACTTTCAACGTTTTCGTGGCTTATTTAATCAGTTTATTGTTGACATGTACGCAAAAATTGAAACCGAAAGATTAGTTTATATACGATCTAATCAAAGGCAGCTGCGCGCTGAAGAATACGTGCACCTTCGCGATGCCATGCAGCAAGATAACGATACTGTGAATATGGGTCGTTTAGTTATTTTACCCTCTTCTTTTACTGGTGGTCCACGCTACATGCATGAACGTACTCAAGACGCTTTTTGTTACGTAAGAAAATATGGACGTCCCGACTTATTTGTTACTGTAACTACCAATCCCAAGTGGGATGAAATCACTCGGGAGCTTCTTGAGGGTCAGGCACCGCATGACCGCCATGATATTATTGCAAGAGTGTTTCATTTAAAATTAAAAAATTTGCAGAAGACTTTCTTCGGAATTTATCTCACAATAATGAAGGCGCAACTAATGATAATTTTCGAGATCTGGCTATAAATCAGTGCTTATTAGCTCTTCAGGAAGACTTAACAGCAGTAGGCGGTAAATCACTTTGTGAATATGGTTTGCCAACGCCAACCTCAGTCGGAGAGGTTACCAATAGGGAATATTCCGCAGAGATTGGTTACAACCCAATGGAACTGCTGGTAACATTAGAAAACGGTGTCCCAATGATGACTGCAGAACAACGCTTAGTCTATGATCGCGTGTGCGAGAGTGTGCAGAATAATTTAGGAACAATATGGTTTTTAGATGCACCTGGAGGAACTGGGAAAACTTTTTTGACTAAATTAATATTAGCTTATGTTCGAAATCAGCGTAAAATCGCTCTTGCCGTGGCTTCATCAGGTATAGCTGCAACATTGCTACCAGGAGGTAAGACTGCTCACACTATGTTTAAAATACCAATTAATTTAGATCGCACGGAAAGTCCAACCTGTAGTATTTCAAGAAATAGCGACAAAGCTAAGGTATTGCGTGAGTGTAATTTAATCGTATGGGATGAATGTACGATGGCCCATCGAAAAGGAGTAGAAGCAGTAGACAGAACTCTAAGGGACATAAGACAAAATGATCGACCAATGGGCGGTATTACGGTTTTATTTTGTGGTGATTTCCGACAAACCTTACCGGTAATACCACGGGGAACCCGAGCTGATGAGATTAGGGCTTGCCTGAAAAGCTCTTATTTGTGGCGTGATATACAATCGGTGCATTTGACTATAAATATGCGAGTGAGAACTGGAGACAACGCAGATAATCGTGAATTTTCGAATACATTATTGAAGATTGGTGAAGGTACCTATCCACAACTACACCAAGGAAAACTTATTCTGACACCTGAGTTATGTTGTATAGTGCAATCCCAACAACATCTTATATCTTCGGTTTACGGTGACATAACAATTATATTAAATAGGGACAATTCTTGGCTTTGCGAAAGGTCCATTTTGACTCCTCGCAATGACCAGGCATCTGAAATTAATAATAAAATACTGTCTAATATACAGGGAGAAAGCAAAGTTTATAGTTCAATAAATAGAATGGTTGATGAACAAGAAGCCACTAATTACCCGATAGAATTTTTAAATTCTTTAAGTATGCCTGGACTACCTTCTCATATAATTTGTTTAAAAATTGGCATACCGATAATTCTGCTCCGAAATTTAAGACCACCTCAACTTTGCAATGGAACTCGGCTAAAAGTAACCCAGTTGCAACAAAATGTAATCGAGGCTCAAATTTTAACAGGTTGCGGTGCAGGAGAAACTGTCTTTATTCCCAGAATTCCCATAATACCAAATAATTTTCCATTCCAATTTAAAAGAACGCAATTCCCAGTATCGGTGTGCTATGCCATGACTATCAATAAAGCTCAAGGGCAGACTTTTCGTGTTGCTGGAGTAGATCTCGGTGTTAGCTGTTTCTCGCATGGTCAATTATACGTCGCTCTTTCCCGGGTTAGCAATTCTAGGAATCTTTACGTTCACGTGCCGGACGGGTCGACTCTTAACATAGTCTACCCAGAAGCTTTGCGCTGAAACATTTTAATTTGATCTAAAAATATTAGCAATATATTATCTTAATAAAAAACAAGGAGTTACACGCTGACCGAGTCGTGGGTATAGCGTGGGTATATTATAATATTCTGCGGTTACTTATATTTTTCAACAGTTTTGTGGATTGGCATATTATATTACTATTGCCCTTCTAAAATACGAAAGTGAATCTGCCTGTTACGTCAAAACTATGAGGGAGGACATCTGCTAATTTTTTTTCGAAAAACGACGGAAACGCGGACGAAGTCGCGGGCAAAAGCTAGTGTATAATATTAGAGTAATCCTAAATCCAAATCCAAGAGTAATAATAGCCTTAAGACATAATTTAACATAATAATAAAATTTCATGAATATAATGTAAAATGTTTTTGTATTATATTACTAAAACAATTATTTGTTTTTTTTTAATTTCATTTATTCCAATATAATAAAAGGGATCAAAGGAAAAGGGTAATTTGGTCGTAACTTTTAACGCTTAAATTGGATTCCTGTCTACTTTAATCATCAAATAACAAATTTAAGGGGATTGTAGTCACAAAGTCCTTTTAGGTCTTTTTTTCATAGAATTAAATCAATTTCTATTTTGTATTCAATTACAAAGAATTTGCTTTACTATTAATTAATATAATATGGTAAAATATTGTTTTCAAACAAACACCTAATACAGGTAGCGTCATACAATCTTCATACATAAAGAAACATAAGTTATTATTATATGATCTTGAACTCGTCTCACGTAATTGCAGTGCTCTCCTCAGAACTCTGCAGATAGCGTACGTAATAACAACTGGAGAGCGAACTCCCTGCTATGGAAATTGCTGCCACAATCGAGTTAAACTGTCATCGTTAACTTCAAAGTGCAGTCGAGTCCGCTTTAACTAACTTTTATTACCTTTTATTGTATTTATTTAGTAACTTGTTAAAATTCAGCCATTCAGAAAATGCAATTTCCTCATCGTAAAGATTTAAATTTCATATCAACTTAAGAAAATTAATGTAAATTTTCTATCAAAATCATCAGACATTATATAAATATTAACTGTATAACCAATTCTCTTTCTTCTTTTTACTTTTTCAAAACCTTTCTATGTCTTTAATATTGGCTCGAGCTTACGAAGTCAAAAAATTTAGAAATATTGAGAATTAAAAAAAAAACAGGATATAAAAGATATTTAGAGATATAAATAACAAGGAATGAGAGGTAAATATTTATTTATTATAAATAAATAATAAAGTTACGATACAATCAGAAACAGTGTTTAAGTAATTATTGATCATTGTAGACTTATTAAACTTCATTTGACTCCATACATCAATGTTAACCACAAAATACTCATTAATATTATACATAAAAAAAAGTCTTATATTTCTTTAATACCACAAAAATGTAAGACCTAGTTTACACTCGGAATTATAAAAAGATAACGACCACGAAGTGTTTCTTATTTTCCGCATAATAACGCTCTGTCGTTATAAAGTACATAAAGACTATGCTATCACTACTAGCTGTCAGTCTGATAGTTTATGATCGTATTATTTGAGTGGTGAAGCCGAATGTTTATGAAGAACATTATCATGAAATTTTGGCTGAGCTTCTCAATTTTCGTAATATCCTCGTTTAAAATGTTTAAAATATTAAATCGCTCTATTAATCCAAATAGGCAGGACTCGTACCAAGTAAGATTTTATTAATGCAATTTTATGTGAATTGGATATTGGTTTAGGTTTGTATATATATTTTATAATTTAACCAAGTCTATTTTTTTAAATAAGCTTTTTATTACTTTTTTTTTCATGATTATAGAATGAAAAATACCCGAGTTGGACTCGAACCCGTGACTTCTTGAAAAGGGAACGGCCCTTGCCCTGCCAACTTGTATATTTATTTGTAGCTCAACTGTCAATGTCTGTGTCGACAAACTTCTCATATGTACATAAAAATATTTAATTTTAATATCATAATAAGATATTATAGTTTCTGTTATATGCACATTATAAACATAACTTTTAACAGATAACTTTCAGCAATATTATAGACAATTCTTTATTCCAACGGAAACAAGTCGTTCTGTTGAAATAAATCATATTAACATGAGAAAAGAAACGGAAATGTAACAGTCTCCTTGGATTTATTTACAACTACTTGCTCTATTTTAACAATAGAGGTACTTTTAAATAATATGATGTGAGGAAGTAAATGTATCAATGAATTGTAAATAAAATTATATTTTTCACTATCCTTTGTGAATCTTTGTATATGAGGTAAATACCATAAGTATGAAGGTAATATTTCAACGTGGTTTGTTTTGCTTCTATTTATTAATTATTCAAATGAGTTGTGAACTGTGTTTACGGATGCTTGTATACTGTATATGTTTTATGAATATTTATATATAAAGTGTACATAGTATTTATACTGAGTAAGTAGTTGAGATAATTGTTTTATATAACATAACTAGTTTCTGATACTTTCTAACATATACATTCACTATCTTTCTTAAAAATCTTCATATTCTTTACAAGTTACTGGGCGTACCACAGAGACCATATCATGGCCGTTATAAATAACTCGTATTAGTTACGCTGATTTATGAGGGACGAAAACCATTACATTCTCTCGGTAGTGCTTCAGGCTCACTTGTTAGCAGAAATATGTTTTTATTTCGTGTTGATCTTTCAATTATTATACACTTTGATTTTACCTATGTATTTTTCTCTTGTGTTATGTATCTCGTCAGGTATTCTCAACTTGCGAAACATTTGAATATGTGAAGTGAGTAGGAGTAATTAATTATTTGTTGGTGGTCTAAACAAAATAATTGTTTATTTAGGTAAATATAAATTTATGATGTAAGATATTATTCATAATATAATAAGTTGCGAAATCCTTAAAGTTTTTCAAATATGATTCTAAAGTAATAATTCAAAGACCATTAAAATGCCATAAAGCTAAGTCCCATATACAATCAGGCAGTATGTAAACCGATCAGTCTTTATTCAAGCGGTGCCATTCATAAGCTACTATAATGTTTGCGTGAACATTTGTAGGTAATCGGATGTGTATATCGGATGTGTGTATAAGGAAAGTACATAAGAGAATTGCATAGGAAGCTTTATCATACATCTACTTGAAAGTAATTCAGTTACAATTTTTATAACAATAATTAAAAAACGCTTCCGATTCCGCTTTCGTATCGGTCGTTACCTTATAAAGCTAAACTTATATTTTGAGGTAACGTGGCAATATCCCCTTCATAGAGAGGTTGTATATGTTCAGATTAAAATAAAATCATTAATTAATGTTATTATTTGTACTAGTAACACAGTTTCTGTGAGATTGTTGAAGTGATATTGTATTTAGTATAGTTAATTACTGTACGTTATGTTGAGGAAAAGATATATGGTAGCCTAAGGAATTGTGATTTGTGTAAATTTATAATTAAGTAAGCCCCGTATTTCATGGTGTTCAAAGGAAGATATTCACTTGGTAGTATTCTAGCCGTACAGTATTCTGGAGTCTATTAACTACGCAGTGTTCGTGAAATATGAACCTGCAGAGATATACGTTGATTACAACACCTGCAAGCATTTTATTTACTAAAAGATTTGGAGCAGTCAGTGTTCCTGCGATAGGTTTTGTAATTACTTTCCATTTAGTTATATTTTAACAAATATATGTATGTAATGAGAAATGTTTCTGTTAACTATTGATTTGATTTTTTTTATTAATGTTATTTTTAAAACTTCTCACGTATTAACAACAATGTGGATCCAAATTAGCCAGAGCATAGTTTTTTGGCAGCTTCCCTTAATTACAGCGCTACTTGCAATTCCAAGCTGGTGGCTTTCTAGCTTGATAAAATTGTGGCTTTAAAAAGAGACTTTCTAAATTGACTACACTTAGCTTTTACCTCGCCGTAATTACAACTTAGACGTCAGAAGATTTTTGACTTATTTTTCACATATCGATTAGAATAATATTTACATGTTATAAACAATATTTATTTGCTTTTTTTTTGCAGTTTAACCATTCATAATTGATATGTGAGGTAAATTAATCCAAGTAAAGTGGGTAGATTTTTTCTCTTTTTTTTTAGGTAGCGTCCATAGATGAATCTACCTATTGCAATCGATGCGATGACGGGACCCAGACCCCAGAGAAGGGGCGCTACGCCGTTTATGAACTGGAGATTGAGAATCCGTCGAAATAAAATTATATATCCCGATATATATATAAATATATATATATATATATATATATATATATAAATATATATATATATATATATATATATATATATATATATATATATATATATATATATATATATATATATATATATATATATATGTGTGTGTACACGTAAATATGATCCGTCAGTCCAAATTTATCGTAGGCGAATTCTGACTTCACAGATCGATAGGATAAATTAGTAGAACAAACGTAGCATCTCGATTTTTTGGAAAAAGAAAAAAAAAAGAAAGGAGGGACTGGGAGGGGGGGGGTGAAAGTGCAAAACCTTTGCTTTAAATCGCAACCTTTAATCTTTTACTTTACTTTACTTTTAGATGCTCAGACCAATTGCAAGTCAAATTATGACGTTACATTTTGACAGAGGACTAATTACCTGAAATGTTTTTTTTCAAAGTTTTGTAACGATTTGTTGCCTATTAATTTACAGATCAAAATCTAAGTATGTTCTTAATAATAAAATATGCACCTAATATTTATTTAGTATTTAATTCTAAATAAAATAGTAAATTAGAATCTTGCTTCTCTGATAAAATATTAATAGAGTTTTGTATATAATAAATATAAGTGCTAATTATCTGTCACTAGTTGCAGTTTGTGTAAATAAGATAGCTTATCTGTTCGCGTATTTAAATATTGAATACCTTTAATATTATGTACGATTTTGAAATGTTCACAGTGATATCAAAACTAAAAATAAAGCTTGAGCTTTAAGAGATTGGACGGACTTAATTACGGTATTACGAGTATATTAGCGATAAACGATATGCCTATTGAAAATATATTCACTCCTTTACCACGCAAGACTCGGTAATTGAGATACGAGGGTACATGTATTATCTGACCGTGACTTGTAATATATGTAGGTGATGTTTTCATTGAATGAGGGAGGCTAATGTTACCCATATACTATCGTATTTTATTTTTAATATATAAAATAATAACTTTAGAACTACATATCTTAATAAAAATAAATAATTATTAATAATAGGAATAAATGATAATATCAATCTGTGTTATATCAAGGTGTGATTAGATCAGTTAGAAATAAATAAAAATCTAAATAGATTATTTGATTGATTATGATGTAAATATTGTAATAAGTCATACTTATTGTATAATAATTTTCCAAACATCAAAAGAACCTGCGCTGTAGTGTTGCGACCGACTTTTTTTAATAAACAATTTTTAACGATAGTTACTAACAACTACTGTGATCTTAAAACTACACAACAAATAGTAATTGACTAATTTTTTAGATTACTTCTAAAGCTACGTTTTCCCTATACGATTTTAGCACAAAAAATATAATACTATTCATATGACTACCAGTATATACTCTCTCATATTAGAATAGAACGACGTCTTAATAAATATTATGGAGTTCATTATAATTATGGAGTTCCATAAATCCACACATACAAATATAAGTTAACAGGTATTTTACGTAATTCTGTAAATAGTATTTGAAGTGGATATGAAATTAGTTTAATAAATTTTTAAACAAAGAAAGTCTTGCGCGGTACCTATATTACTGAACAATCACGAGTCTGTAGGGAGGAACATTAATAATAATAATAATAATAATAATAATAATAATAATAATAATAATAATAATAATAATAATAATAATAATAATAATAATAATAATAATAATAATAATAATAATAATAATAATAATAATAATAATAATAATAATAATAATAATAATAATAATAATAATAATAATAATAATAATTTATTTCACTTCAAAAAATCATAAATACACAAATAAAGTAGAATCTTCTTTTAAGGATAGTTAATTTATCCCTGTGCCAGAAGACTCTGCTCTTCCATAACAACATAATTATAGCAAACTAAATTATTAATTAAATATTACAAAAAACAAAATTATTAATTAAACATTACAATAGTCTATAAGGTGCAATGTATGTGTGAGTGTGTGTTTGTGTTTTCGAATGTGAGTGTGTGTATATGTATGTGTAAGTGTGTATGTACGTCTGTGCATATGTGTGTGTGGGTGTAAAAATCAACTCATAAAACGTAAAAGTAACTCCACTTCTTCATATTTTAAAGAAAGAAGCCATTCTGCTACTGTTTTTTTACAAAAGTATGTTGTCATTGGATAGATCTGCAACTTGCGATTAACAATATTGTAAAGATGGCTTAATAAACTGATGACCGGCAAAAAATGTTCTAGTGATACTAGTAGGAGCAGCAAAATCTTTTCTTCGTTTCATAATTTGTTTATTATTATCATACGAAAGTGCTCGATGTTTCCTTAAAATAACATTAATAATATACAATTTTCTAACGGAAAGCACATTGCTCGTGATATATAGTTGATCGGTTGGAAATCTGTAGGGTTTAAAATATATAACCTTTAATATTGTCCGCTGAGCTCTTTCCAATTCAATAAATCTTGTCTTAGTGGCACCACCCCAGACTGATATACAGTAAGTCAAGATTGATTGAATCAGAGCTAGGTAAATCGTTTTCAAAATAGTGTTAGAGGCTACGTGTCTTAAGATCTTAAAAATATAAACAAGCTTCCTTACTCTATTTGCGACCAATTCAATATGCGGATGCCAAGATAAACGTTGGTCCAAAATCACTCCAAGATATTTAATTGAAGCTACTTTAGTAAGTATAGGACAACAACAAATCCCTTGTATTTGGGAGCAATTATTATGCATTTTTAATACAAAATTATCTACTGGTTGTGATCGTTCAGACATAGTAAAACAAATATACTTTGTTTTAAGGGTGTTAATAGAGAGGAGATTGATATTCAGCCATTCAGCTATACGAGCCAATCCAATTTCTGCGTGGAAACGAACGTCCTCCCACGAGATTCCAGTAAATACCACGGCAGTATCATCAGCGAATGAAAATATTTGTCCATTAGTCAATTGCAGATTACAAAGTTGATTGATATAGATTAAAAATAAAGTCGGACCTAGGACACTTCCCTGGGGTATACCAAATGTAACGTCGGCTTCATCACTTGTATAACCTTCAACTCTTACGTTTTGCTTACGGTCGGTTAAATAACTAATAAAAAGAGACAAATACTGATTTCTAATGCCAATTGCCTCTAGTTTTTGTATAAGGATGGGAACAGAGACGGTATCAAAAGCCTTTCTGAGATCCAGAAATATCGTTATGCATTTTCGTTTATTGTCTACCTCATTTACTACTAAGGAAGTTAAATCTGAGACTGCGTCCTCTGTGGATTTTCCGTGTCTAAAACCATATTGATGACTAGAAAGAATATTAAATTTGTTCAAGTAACTTAGTAGTCTTACATTTATTATTTTTTCTAGAATCTTAGAGATACTAGGAAGAAGTGAGATTGGCCTGTAATTGCTAATATCATCTCTATTCCCAGACTTATACACAGGTATAACGACAGATTTTTTTAAATAATTTGGAAACACTCCTTTACTGAAACAAAGATTTACCAAGTGACAGAGAATAGGTGATAGTACGTGACAAGCTATTTTTAAAAATTTTGTTGGAATATTATCCCACCCAGGAGA
The DNA here is from genome assembly GCA_918358695.1 of Melinaea menophilus ssp. n. AW-2005. Classification (NCBI taxonomy): domain Eukaryota; kingdom Metazoa; phylum Arthropoda; class Insecta; order Lepidoptera; family Nymphalidae; genus Melinaea; species Melinaea menophilus. The sequence continues at coordinate 6,900,403 of OU911044.1, forward strand.
GCTGTCCGACTTTAGATTCATTATGATAATTTTAATTTCTTCTTCATCAGTATTTAAAAGTACAAAAGATGAAGTAGTTATTGGTTCAGGTGGAAAAGAAGGAAGATAAGATTTGCTAAAAGTAATGTTGCCAGCTATATTTTTTCCAATATTCGCAAAATATTCATTAATATGATCAACTGAATCCTTTGGAGTACGTTTGAGATTAATTAGTTCAGAATTTTTTAAATTTGAATGTTTCAGGTAAGTGATATTTTTTATGTTATTCCATAGGGCTTTCGAATTTTTTGTTGATTCGGCCAATTGATCCTTTTGATATTTGCGTTTGAGTTTCTTTATGAGGTTGTTGCAGAAATTGCGATAATTTTTATAAGTTATAAGCAGTACTTCATTTTCAGGGTCTCGTCGAAGCCGTTTTTGCATTTTATTTCTATTTCTTATGCAACGCAAAATTCCAGCTGTAATCCATGGTTTAATTATACGTTTGCTCTTAGGTATGTGTATTGTCTTGCTGTTTTCAGATACAGTTTGTCTTATTACATCTATCAATTTATTAACTACTATTTCAGGATCATTACAATGGAGGAGAGACGATATATTTTTTTCACCAAGTGTATTAAGAGCTGAGTGATAGTCTATTTTGGTTTTATTGTTAAAATTTACGAGATTCTTATTAATCACATTACTCACATTTAAAAATATCATGACATGATCCGTCACAGTGGTGTTAAGTACTGCAATAAAGGCTTTGTTGTTAACGTTCTGTATTCCAAGTATAAAATGGTCTAAACAGCTATATTCTCTAGTTGGCAACAGATGACCAGGGAATAGGCCATGAAGGCTTAACATATTCAGATAATTCAGTCTATTATCGCGTTCTTGTGCATGTGCATTAGTCTTTGGAATTATGTTAATGTTCAAATCGCCCGTTAAAATTATGTTTTTTTTAGTTTTTAAAATTTCTAGTTGATTATTTAATGAGTTTATGAAGTCCTCAGCATTGCTAAAGGACGGTGAACGATATATACCAAATATAATGCTGTTCTCAAGATAAACTTGTAAACAGGAGGCCTGATTCAGTTTCACTTCTTTAATGACAGGATTATACGTATTCTTAACATAAATAACTATACCATCATTTTGGTTCATATGGAACATAGTTTTAAAGGAATTATAATTCTTTAGTTGCGGGATAGGTTTATTGCAATTGAGCCAACATTCGGTAAGAACTAATACATCAAATGCAAAATTAAGTTCAGAAAGAGATACTAAGAGGCTATCAAAATTGGAATAGATGCTTCTAATATTCTGGCATATAATTGTTAAGTCATTATTTTTCACTGACGTATAATTGGAAAGATATGAAATATCGCAGCTTACAACTTGTGCAACATCTACTAAATCAAGTTCATTTTGTGTTTTGAGTACATTATTCATTGCAATGATATTAAATTAATGTATAAATTAATGATATTAAATTATTGTATAAAATATAAAATAAATTTAGAATCATGGCGATTACATGAAATTTGAAGACTAATATTCGAAATACTAGTGGCTAAAATTATCGTTTTAAGAGTTGATAATTGTAATAGTATAATTGTGTTTCTTGTTTTTTTGTGTGTAAATGTGATGTGTAAATGTGTATGTGATGTGTGAATTTGTGTGAAATTGTATATACTAAGATAACAATTGAAAAAACATTTTAAAATCAGAATTATAAGTGCTAATGTACTGAAACTATTAATATTATACAAAACTAATATTGTGTTGTGAATATTTCCCATACACTTAGATAAGTTATAATAATAATTATATAGACATTGTAAATTTGATATTACAACAATTTCATTGGGATTAATAATATTATACATTAATTTTATTATAGTATGCAAACTATATAAAAAAGTATAAAAACAAAAGTAATCATGGAAAAGATGCTTAAAAATTAAAAGTATAACTAATCCATTTCCATAATTATATTGAAATTTAATAAATTTATAAAAATTAATAATGATATGACTAAAATAAAATTGTAGGTAGACAAAGATTTTAAAAGACCATATATAATTCTGATAAAACAAAATAGCAAAATGTATGCTTTTACACTTACGCCTTATAATAATATCGGAGCATAGTCACATTCCTTGCGAAAGTGATTTAATTTGTGATTTACTTTTAATATTAACGACACTAGAGTTTTCGTCCTTCCTTACGTAGATATTTCCATACGCAGTCCAACAAAACTTATAATTACTGGTCTTTGTTAAGTCTCGGGCAAGAAAATAAAGTCGGGCACCTTTTTGCGTAAGTTGTTCGGATATGAAAATAGGTGTATCGGGGGAAGCATGTAGGCCTAGATCCTTTGCACATAATTTTGTCTTATGTTTAGCATTATACATTTTGCACATCTTTAGCAGATCTATCTTTAAAAGTGCCGATGTTGCCTCGACAACTATTGAAGAATTTTTGCTACCCTCCTTTTTCGACTTTACTCTGTATATGTCTTTTATATTAGACAAAGAAATATTGCTACCGACCGTTTTAGCTAAACACGTAACCATTTCTATTAGATCTTCTTTTGTTTCATGGTTTTTTTTAGGAACATTTTTCATTTCAAAGTTAGTCTTTCTGTGTCCCCGCTGTAGATCCTCAATTTTATCCTCAAGAATGGCAATGTGCTGTTTATCTTCCTTCGATTGAAGTTGAAGCTTTTCAATTATTAATTTAAGTTCATCATTTTGTGATGAAAGAAATGCTATTGTAGCTTCTATATTACGATTTGACTGTTGTATTTCTTTAAGAGTAGGTGATAAATTTTTTAATTCTTTTTCCTGCTTAGAAAAAAGAGTGGTTATCATTGTCTTCATGTCTTCCTTAAAAATTTGCATCTCAGCATAAATATCTGTATTTTTTTTTCTTGTTAAATTACAACGCAATGAATTAAAATTTGGTGGTGTTATCTTTTTTTCTGATCCATCTGACGTTTTTTTATCCATAATTTTATTATTATTATTTTCACTTAGTGTTCGTTAAAACACAATGATTAGGTGTATAATTATTTTATTTATTCTTTTCCGTTTTGTATTTCGATCTCTCTACGTACAACTTTTTTATGTACCAGGATATCAGAAGGTATCAAGAGCAATGTGTTCAAGCAAAAGCAGCTTTATGTCTTATTATATAAAGCTCATAGTTGTGCATAATTATCACATAAAATTTAACACTCTGAATTGAAATCAAAATAGGTTTTTTCCAAATTAAGGAGATCAGAAGTTATAAGATCCAAATATTGTATATTGATTAAAGTTATGGAATTACAACCTTATTAACACAGTATTTTACGAAAAGTACCAGGGTAGCATCAAACATCAACCATATGGTATGCACTATTGCAAAAGCGTAACAAGGAGTTATTATTGAGGGCGTGACTTACGCATTTGCTCTCACTCTTATTTTTGACGTCTCACTCATGCATTTGCAATTTTCAATGACACCAACACTACACTCACTTTATGCACTCCTATTATTTAGGGTCAATTTTAGAATTTAATTTGTTTATTTTAATTGCAAAATAAAAAAAAATAAAAAATAGTGGACACGTTTGTTCACATTCAGAGTCCGGAGGGAAGAGGAGTATTAACTTTAGTTATATTTTAAAGATTTCATAGAAATCTTTTGATTCTATGTAACAAGAACGGATACAATTATAAACGAGTATATTAAGTTTGTAAAATTAGTCAGTGATAGGCTATCTTGGTAGGGACAAGTACTATTATGAAAGAATGGCCATGTCACCAAATATAAATAATTTAAAATGATAGGAAAGGAAATTCTATAAAAATGATGATGGGCAGTTGTAAACTTTTATATATCGCTTAATAAAATCATTACAATAATACATTACAGGAATATACAGTATACAATCCATCAAAAAAAAAAAGAATAAGTATACTCAAACTTTTCAAGCATAATATTCTGTTGTATGCAATGGATAAAGTAATAATAATAGTAGTTTGCTCACTCAAAGGTTGTTCTTGCCGCAGTTTTCGATACCCAAAAAGTTATTTTCCTGTATCGCCTGAAGCTAGTTGCCTCAGTTGGAAAGAAAACACGGCTAGGATATTAGTTTAGTTTTAAAGTTAGGATATTGCCTACAATATCCTACACTACACTACCTATAGTGAAGTATTATAAAATTGAGAAAATTGTAAGTATGTGATGAAAGTTTAATAATACCTTAATATGAGGATTTTAAAAAGTAGTTTTTGTATTAATCGCACCGTTATTTTTTTATCTATATTTTGAAGTTAAGGAGTGTTTGCTTACTATTTGCTCAATTAGTATGAAATCTTTCTATTACTCTGTAAGCGTGTATTGTTTCTATTTAACACAACACGTCTAGCTTTTCATACTCCACAATATTTACATAAACATCGTACACAAAGTGTTTGCGACTGAGAGTGACCAACTACATAATATATTTTGCAGAAGCAACGTTCTATTTGTATAACGAAAAATACTATTCCAGTAAAGTGCTGCAACTTTGAGGTAAATCCATAGTGATTTACAAACATGTCCCCGATAGTTAAGAACTCGACAGACCAATTCATTAAACTACATTCGTAGATGATTTTTTCTATGAATTATTTGAATAAAAAATATATATATATCTTTACTTTTTCTAACTAACGCGTATTTTTACATATATTTTTAGATTATAACAGAAACGATTTTTTTTAATAATGTTAATGAATGGTAATTAATATATATGAATGAATGAATAATATATATGAATGAATAATATATATGAATGAAAATTAATATATATGAAGTAAGTTACAGATAACTTCAAAATTTACTTTAAAGGAACGTGAACAAAAGATCGGAGATATTTTTAAATAAAGTACAATATTAATGCTTCTTAAAACTTCAAATTTAAACATATTATATAATGATATCATTACTAATACAGAAAAAGTTTTATTTAATATTAAATAATAAGTTATTCCATCAAAAATAATGTATCAAGATCCTTGAAAAGCTGTGACGCATTTGTAACATCTGCTCAATGAATATTAACATAGAGTAGATAAATGGTCCTGATAAGTGTTATTGTTGTCCGAGTGTCTGTTTTGTTACAATTACCAGTGATGTAAATGAGATGAGATGTAGCTTTGATAATCAATTAAGTAATTGATATCACATCACCGATGGAATATTAATTAATATGTAATTATTTTACTATTCACGTATAAATAATATAAAAATACTTCCATTATGTTTATTAAGATGACATTGTAATATTTATAAAAATAATTATAATACAAAATTTTCTAAGAAACTGACACACATATACCTCTTAAATGAATATATTTTTAAAATTAATGTTTAAGTAACGTTTTCATATAAGAGTACTATCCTTATTTCTCTGATTAATTTTAAAAGAATTTAAGTACACACTGTTAATACGTTTAATTTAAAAATGATTTTTAAATAACAAAATTTATAAAACATTTTTTCGTCATAACTTTTTATAATCTTCTTTTATTATAAGTTCACTTTCCAAACAGAAATATTATATAATAAATGAAGTGATGAGAAATTTAACGCAAAACAATTTTATTTGGTAACAGCTGTTGGCATAAATATGAAATTTAATATAACAACTTCGAATATTAAAATATTGCAAGGATAATGAGGACAAGACTCTTCATTACAGGAGCTATTGTTAAATTTAACAAGTAAAAGTTATTATTTTTTTAATTAATTTATTATTGAAACAAATGTGATTAAATGATTTATGTATATAAGAATATTTTGTCCTTATTATTTATTATATGAAGTGGTATTAACAAGATTAGCACAATCAAATCATAATAATGTTATAAATGATATATTAATATTATCTTAGCATTGGACAAAAGCTTTTCCATTTTTTAGTGTTGTTGCAGTTGGTTTGATGAGAGTGTGTTTTATATCTTTTCAGATGCACAATCTTCATCACAATATTTTCTTACCATAAATGAGACCTTCTTCGTAAATAAGGAAAAGTTACATCAAAAGTTTCATAATAATATACAAGTATGGTTTTCATCCCCATGTGAGATCAGACCGCTAATCCATTAGTATCTATGGGAGATGAGTTTCTAAGAAATATGATATTTGATCCTGCGGCTTCCTCGTGGCCTGTGATTTAGTAGAGTAAATGGATACTTATATTTTCACAGTGATCTAATAGTAATATTTATGACAAAAGAAAAACGTTTAACTATAACATGCATATATTTTTAAATAAAATTTGTATCTACGGATTCAAAATGCAGGGTAAAATGTGAATATAGATAATTTCTAATATTTTTTGTAGGTTAATTTGTATAACATGTTACTAACAAATGTTTAAGTTAAAGAACTCGTAATTAAAATGTACATTCATAATATGTTATAAATTGGCTTGATATTTCATTTAAAATTATTTTCACGGATTGACATTATCACATCTCTGTTCATCTCTGTGTGTAAACCTGATAAATTATATTCTCAAAAGAAAAAAAATATTTAATATTCCTGGGTTTTTGTTAACTTGTTCATTGTTTATGTTTATTTTAGTTACTTTCATTGTAGTTATTAGATTGAAATATTTTAATGATTATAACAATACATTTTATTTTAAATTATGACATATATTAAAATAAATATAACAGGTAAGCGGTAAAATAATTATTAATCTACTTAAAGCCTTAAAAACAATTTTTTTTTGTTGTCTTTGGTTTGGTTGTTTGATTTGGTTATTGGTATAATATTTTTGTTAGTGTTGTTATTTCGTATACTAATATATATATTATTCTACGTAAAAATCGATAATAGTAAGAATTGTATTATGTAATGATCGGTCATAATTAAAATCTCAAAGTTCAAATAGTTCTATGTAATGAGAAAGATGCCGATGTTTAAAAACACTAGCGAACCGCTTATTGGAACAAACTGACTATAATCGAGGTAATTGAAGTTCTCTAGTTAAACTTTGAATACGATGTTTAACCAGGTTTAATATATAGTTTCTATAAATTACATAAAAATCATGACATATATTGTAAATAAGCTATCCAGCTAACTACAGACCTATCGCCATTACCTCTCTGCTCTCCAAAGTAATGGAGAGCATTATCAATAAACAGCTCCTAACCTACCTCGAGGATCACCAGTTGGTCAATGACCGGCAATATGGCTTTCGCCATGGTCGATCGGCTGGTGATCTTCTGTTGTATCTTACACACCGTTGGGCAGCTGTTATTGAAAGCAAGGGAGAGGGTCTGGCAGTTAGTCTGGATATGGCGAAAGCCTTCGATCGTGTATGGCACAAGGGGCTTCTTTCGAAGCTACCTTCCTTATTATTTATTATTTATTCAAAGTCTCGGAGATATTTCAGGAGAATGAAACGGAGAATGAATATTATAATCTATAGGATGAGATCTATTGGTCCAGATAAAAGGCTCGCTCGATAAAATTCTCTTTCGATACTCGAATTTTTCTAAAGGAATATCGCAATAATTAATTTTTATGTTTTGTTTTATTTACAAAGTAGTTTTATTATTAATAAACATTAATTATTAAATACTAATTAAAACAATCCGATATATCTCTTAGAGTATAAATTACAGTTAGTCAACTGTAATATATATTCTATTCACTTATATAAAATATGGATATGCGGTAATATCCCGATAGTAAAAAATTCACATTATAACCGTGACATCTCACCGCCTGTACGTGAGAAGAATCGAAAAAATTAAATGTTAATTGTAAAATATTTCTTGCTATTAATAAAACAATATGCAAAATATGCTAACTCTCAATAAGACACTGTTTAATACATTAAATCATAGTTAAGAACACGAATTATAATGGGTAAACTAAACAAACACTGTTGTTCCATGTGATAACTTCTGACCATTTGTTCATTAAAAAGTCTATTACAAAAAATATGACGTACAATAATAATTTATGAAAAGAAAAATTTTATTATATAATATTTTTTCTTAATCCCTAGTTCTGTAGTTTTAGTCGTTTTGAAAAACACATTAGAGATAATTATTAAAAAATCATGCAAGTTGTTTCAAGATCAGGTCAATAGAAATTTAATAAATGATTTATTTCGTTTGTTATTTCTTTTAGAAGAGTGAGAAAGAGAACAAAACCTCAGTGACGAATGGTGATTACCAAACAGATCTGTTTTGTGTGTGACAGAAGGATTAGAGACATCCCTTAACGTGAATGTTATCTTTATCGCTTTGTTTTGAGAATAAGGCAACGTTTATTATTAAAACAATACATTACGTAACATATACTTATTAAGTGAGTATATATTATATACTAATAGGTTATATGATATAAAATATAAAATTTATTAATGCAATAATATCATTTAAACAGTCTGATAAGGATATCTATCGATCTATCTTAACATATTTGATATTATTGATCCAAATAAACACAAGAGACATCCTAAACATAGAGATGAAGTGCATTCGGAGTGCTTTTAGTGCAATTTACAACAAACATTTATATCATGCCCTCTAGTGACGTAAGTCATACATGAAACATTTAAACACAACTGGAAATATAGAGTTATAGTTAGGAACATTATTCTCTTCAAAATTTATTATTATATTTGAACTTAATTAAATAGTTATATGTTATATCGTATAGTAAATAATTATAAAATATTAGATTATATGATCTACTATCTATCAAAATAGTGCTTTAACATAGTTCTATTTTCTACATAAAACTAATTTATGTCGGCCAGAGTCAGGCCAGGCGCATAATAAAATATAACTTGGTAAATGTTTCCTACACAACGCAAATATACTACAGTTTTAGCAATAACAATTTTTGTATATATTATTATTGTCATGTCTGTTTTTGTTATAAAAACATGAAGCTTCTCCCTGGGTTCGCGGGTTAGATTGAAAAAACCCAGAGCAGGTATTTTCAGACCCAGCAGAATATAAGTTCTTATAACCAGAAATCGAGGCCGATACCCGTTAATTGAAAATTAGATATTTTAGAATATTTCTACATCTATATCACATAAAATTGGAATTCGAATATCATTGCTTACAATTTTTGTTACTACATGTTTGTTTTTTGTTTAAAATATTTATGTAATAACTTTTATTAATTAGTAGTTTTATAAATCATAATATGCGTACACGTTGTATTATGTCTTTATATAAATGACCACTAATCCTTAGACATTTTGATAAGAAGATACTATATGTCATATTTTCTAAAAACTATTCTAAGTATTAAGATCGAATATATCGTTTTTGCTTATTTGAATAAAACAATATTAGATAATTACAAAATATGATGTAAGATATTACTTATAATATAATAACTCGCGGTGTCGGTAATGTAATCTTATGTAATCTTTATTAAAAGTCAGTCTCTAGTTACATTACAAATAACTATTAAAAGTACAATTCAATTAAGATAGAGATAGATAGAATATACTTTATTGCACACCACACAATAAAATAACAAAATAAAAAAAAACAAAAATAATAATAAAGTAATCGAAAACATGGTAGAGTACAAAAAGGCGGTCTTATCGCTAACTAGCGATTTCTTCCAGACAACCTTTGATAATGGAGCAATTGTATCGAATATGGCAGGGTAGTGCAAAAAATAAAAAATAAAAAATCTATATATACATACATCTATATATACATGATGACATGATTTTTGTATCTTAATTTATTATCAATTTCAATTCATTCTTTCATTATTGTATTAGTATTGTCAATTGAAATATAAATAAATTTGACGTCCGTGTGTGAGACAATGTTAACACATTATTACATTTTCTTACACTACCGATCCATTTAATGACTGTAAGTGAGGCTAATTTGGTACATTATTTCACGTCGAGGAAGTGTACGATATATGGTCAGGATGTGTTGTTACACAAAATATTATCCATTAGATCTCTTGTTCTGACAAATTGTTATAATTAATATACGCTTTGAAGTTTAACACAGACGGTATACGTTACTGACTTATAAATACTTACGAACATTTTCGATTTTATAATATCACAATAAAGAAGTAACAAAACTTTATTAAGATTAAAAAGATTTAAAGATCTGTATAGTAACATAAATAAAGACTTCATAACCTTAAAGTACTTGTAGACATTGATTTCATATAATTTGATATAAATTATTATTTGATCTACCAGCTGAGAGAATTCTAATACTGAAAGAGAAACTTTAAAAGCCCAAAGGTATCAACAACGAAAGTCGCGTTGTATAATAAATAACTAAATCTGTGGGTTTACTGGTTTTATATAAATCTCTTCAAAGCATCACTTTTCCCCAGAGTTCAGTTCACTTTTGGAGAATGTTAATTTGGTAAAGCTTAGAGTTTTCTTGAAACTCATTTGATATAAGGTTGGATTAATTAGAGGTTCAATTCTGTGAATCAATTAAATAAGAAGAGATCACATTTATTTAATTTATTTTATACTTTATTTTAATTGGTCACAATTCATTCATTGAAATTCATTTTAAATATATTTTAATAATTGTAGTTTTATGTTTTAAGAATTACTTTTAATGCTTTCGAGGTAATTTTTTATAATATTTGGTAACGCTTTTTGTTTAGTAATCATCTGACTGATTTATATGTATTCACCGCATAGAAGATAAAGAAGAAACATTTTATTTTAACATTTATATAATACAGAATATAAATTTAAGCTATTTTATAACAATATGTTGAAAAACAGAATAGTAAAAACTGATTTAAATTGTCGTAAATAATAACAGCAGGACATAAATATTAGTATTGTGAGAAAATTGTAAAAGCTGTAATGAAAACTGCGACATAAACTACAAAATGCTTCATTCTCTAAAAACACCAAATATAACAAAGTAATAACTACTTCTTTGTGTTCTGGGATTATACTAGCTTCATTTTAATTAAAATGTATATTATGATTTGAGTTTTAACTTTGTATATTACTCTTATTTTAAAACTACTTAATAAAAGACAGTAATGTTGGTTTGTGATCAACACCATATAGAACATTAACATGTAATATTAACGAATAAAAATAAATAGGAAGACATGAGAATATTCTCATCTGTCAGTCTTACGATTGGCGGAGAATCAAAACACATATATTGGTGAAGGTTTTGTTTTTTTTTTTCATTGCTATCAAACTTTTTAATTCCATTTGTATTATATACTTAAAATATTTTTTTTTGTCATTTCAATAAATTTTCTATTGTATATATAAGCTTGATATTGTAAATATGAGAATATGAAATAAAATTGGAATTTGAATATCATTCTTACAAGTATGTAAGTACTATATGTTTCCTTTTCTCATGGAAAATGAAACATCATTTGAAAAGTTAATCTAATAAATTTTATTAATTAGTATGTAGTTTCATAAATCATAATATGCATACATATTGTATATAATGTCTTTGTATAAATGACCACTAATCATTAGAAATTTTGATAAGAAGATAGTATCATGTCATATCATGTCATGTTTTCTAAGAACTGTTCTAAGGACTTACATCGAACATATCGGTTACATTTTAATATTAACGTGATATTTCAAATGCACTTGTCTGATGTATATCTTTCAAGTTCGTGTCTCTGTAAATCACTTAATTTGTCATCTGCCTCCAACAGACTCTCAGTTTCCGGACATAGAGTTTATGAGGCAAAATGCACTAACAGTTTCTTTGTATTGTGTTCACAGATATGGTATGTAATATTTTAGTGAGCATTGTGTATTATTAAGATTTGAAGAAAATGACATGTTTTTATAAATAATACAGACACAGGAGTAAAAATTTACGTATTTATTTCAATTTAGACTGAAACAAAAGTGCGCTGCCTTCACTTACTTAACTCATCTCAACTCAAAGAACTGCTGTCAAATTTTTTACTATATTAAAATTGAACTAAATAAATCGAACTCATAGAATTAACAAAAGTAGAATAAATAGATAAGTTATCGAATGGCATCTCTCATACATGGATTGAGTCTATCCAGTTATTAGTTAAACCACATATTACTGATTACAACGTGATATCGATGTCCAATAACTGAAATGAAATAGATTGGAGGCTTCAATTCTATTATCTCTTATTAATAATATATTTGATGTAAGGGATTTTGATATATTAAATATATTAGGTATAAGGTAAAAAAATATTATTAATTAGATGAGATATAATATGACAAAAAAATCAACATATTGTATTAGAACCCATTAATTAAAGAACTATTTAATCTCAGCTAAGAACCCTATGTTAAGATAGTATTTATTTTGCATATTATATTAAACTAGCTTTTAGACGTAGTTTTTACTATTACCATTTGCCCGTAAGCTTTACTACCTTGGAACTTCACATGAGTACAAAAGAAATTAATAACCGTGTTCTCGAAAATAAGCCAGGTTTTATAACCAATAAAATATGACAAAGATTTATGACTGTGAAAAAGTTAAAATCGGATAAAAAATCAACAGCCGTGGGAAACATAGAAAGAGGAAACCTCGACTGTACTTAATATTTTACCTTTTATTTCAACCTACACATTAAACTTTTTCTTCTTTTACCCTTTATTTCAATACATGTAAAAATCCTTTGGGTTCGTTTGAATTGAAACGTAGGTAACGACAATCCATTAATAACAGAATGAATTAATAAATATTTTTCTAGTATTTGATTTTTTTTAATTTGACAATTAAATATTAATTCAATGAACATATTAATTAAGTAAAAATAAAAGTAATAATAAAAAATTAATAGATCTTTGTAGGCAAAGCAAATAATAATTTGACAATCCCATGGCGTTTACCTTGATATAAGAGTTAGAGTACATTTTTTTAATGTTTTTGAAAAGTTGCTTAAAAATTTTATGGAAGAACAACTTATAGTCTTCTTTTTTTATTACCAGACGCGTGCATGCATGCTTGATATACGTGTAAAATGATAATCAAATAAGCCCCGTATTCCATGGTACTGTAAGACGGCCGACCCCGAAAGACTTTTTAAAAAAAAACTCAATTTAATTAACACACCCGTTTATTAAATGGTCACAATTTTGGGAAACTTAAAATATGGTTTTACAATTACTGGGACCACTACTAGTCTCAACGACGTCCAGAGTACAACTGCACTAAAATATGATGTACATTTAAAACAATATAATTAAAAGCGCTGACACAATAATGTGGAAAAGTACACTAGGAATACAGAGTTACGAATATTGTATAATAGACATTATTTACATAAATACAAGGGATATAACACCTCCCCCCTTAAGACGGAGCATTCCGAACTTAAGATGAAGGCGAAGTTACAATTTAAAATAATCATTTTAATAAAAGATGTGTCTTGAATATAAAACTAGTAATAAGTAAATTACGAAATAGTAATAAGTAAAATAATAACTTCAAATTAATGGTTACATAAGTTCCTGCTTGAGGGAGATTGACATTTATTAATTTTAAGAGAAGGTTTACAATATTCTGGATTAGGTAAAGATTTAATTGAGTTAACATCATCATCGGAAGTTGAGATTTCATTCATTTCAATAGAAGTTGATACTTTAGAATTATACTTGGATAATTTCTTATTGTGACATTGATTAAATATTTGGATACAATAATTGGATGAATTTTTTCGTTTTCTGTAACATCGCAATAATTTATAAAATAGGCTTAAAAATATTATTACAATTACAATATAAGTAAACGTAGAATAATAGTGTCCATACTTAATAAAATGCGATTGTTCTTCTAAATTATTAAGTTCTTTTTCAAGATTATCTAATTGATGATTTTGATATTTTAAAGATTCTAAGTCGATTTTACTTAGAGAAAGAGGCGTTAGAAATGGTAGCGTTTTATTAAATATGGATTTCATACAACAGTCATCTGACGTAATATCAAAACTTATGTCTAAATAAGGTTTTATATTTAGTGTATAACTACTTGTTGGCAATAGTTGAATAGTTTTTGAGAATCCAATACAATTTTCAGTTAATTTAACAATTCCTGTGCCAGAAATAGAATAGTCAATTATATGATTGTCACATTTTACAGTTAATTTATTAGCGTTGGATTGAACATAAATCCATTTGTTATTTTGTAGCTTCTGCCATATGTCTATTTTACCAACTAAAAATTTAGTATTACATTCTGATGGAAGTGTGAGAATCACTTCAGTTAATAGTTTCGATTCACAACTAGGATAATTTATCGTAGAAAATATAGAAATTAATCCGCAAATAGAGTAGTTCTTATTTATAAACTTACAAGTATTTAAATTATCTAAAAATGTATAATGCATCCTATCGTCGCTTAAAGCAATAAAGGAATGTGAAGGTTGGATAAGAGCAAAAGTAGGAGAGTATGATTGAGAATTATCATGAGGAGTCGGTAATGGAATACTTTTGTAAACAATAAATTTTTCTATTGTTATTAACGAAATTTGCAAAATAAAAACTATCTTCTTATTAAAATAATAAGAACTCAGTTCGGAAACGTCTATTAATGAGCTGATATGATCAATATCTAATGGAACTGGAAAATCATATCTCTTATTAATCTGATTGCTATGTTTAGACAGTTCACTTAAAAGATAAGTAGGACTTATAACACTAGGATGTAGAACATTTAACTAAGAAAATAAAATTGCATTTAATGTTGTCTCTAACAAATTAGAAACAGACATTAACGAACTTTCAATAATATTAAGCAAGTTATGAATCTTAGAAGTATAAAATAGTAAATTATCCCTTTTAGTTATTTGAGATAAAATACCGTTCATAGTATTTATTTGTGTATTTAGTTTTATTTCATTCTGGTTTAATTTAGAAATTGTACGATTAAAGTTATTAATTGTAGATTTAATTATATGTAAGTTATCTTTAAACAAATGAAATAATTCGGAGTCACTTTTTTGACAAGATGCTATGGCGGCATCGTATTTTCTGGCATCATCAGCATCTAAAGTGCCGAAGAAAAATTTAAGAATTTCACCACCAAATTCCAAGGATCTCTTGACCTTGTTATTGGCTTTATTACAGATAATATGAGAAAGAGATTGTAACTTTATTTGGTTTGATTGTATTAGAACTTCAGCAGGGCTAGAAAAATCTTTACACTGTGATAAATTTTCAGGTTCAATTTTATTACAAAGATCTAAAGTTGATTGTAATAATGTTTCAATTTTGTAAAGATATGGATCCAATGTAAGTATATCCACATGGGTAATAACTTTCCAATAGTCATTATAAAATTGTATATGCGTAATAGGTTCAAAATAAATTCCTGGACTATGAATGATGGGGATGATACTTGATTCAGCGTGGCATCCATAGCAATAAGCTCTGAAAATAAATATTTATATGAAATATTATAAAGATTATGAAGATACAGCGGGCTTAATTTCATTGACATGGTGTTTTACATGTTTTCTACCAATTTGCAATGTAACATTTTGCTTATTATGTACTTTTATGATTTTGTAAGGACCTTTCCATACTGGGGATAAGGCTTTACGGAGTCTGTGGTGATGCTTCAGATAAACTAAATCGCCAACTTTATACGTTACTTCACGTGAACTAGAATCGTAATATTTTTTAGATCTTCCTTTGCTATTATTTATATTTTGTATAGCTTTTTCACGGCTAAAACGCATTCTATATTGTAAAGCTCGGATATATTCATTATACGTAGTATTAGTATTAGTATCGTATAAAGAGTTAGGAATATTTGGTTTATAACCATATAATAATTCATGGGGTGCAAAGTTAGTTGTAGTGTGAGGAGTAGTATTGTATGCTAATATAACGGTAAATAAAAAACAGTGCCAATCATCTTGGTCTTCGTTTATAAATGACTTTAAATATTCTTTTAAAGTCGCATGAGAGCGTTCTAAAGCGCCATTTGTTTGGGGGTGATAAGGAGTAGTAAAAAGAGCTTTAATTTTTAAAATACTTGTTAGTTGTTTGAATAAGTCAGAGGTAAAACATGTGCCTAAATCGGTTAAAATAGTTTTAGGGAAGCCGAAGAGAGATATGAAATGAACAAGATTTCGTGCTATCTCTTCACTAGTGGCTGTTATCATGGGATAAGCAGAGGAGAATTTAGTCAAATCGTCCTGGAGCGTTAAAATAAATTTAAACTTTTGGAAACCCGCTTCAGGTAGGGGACCTACGATATCAAGAGCTAGACGTTCAAACGGTCTAGTTGAAGTAGATGTGATCTCCATTGGAGCTTTATTTGACATTCTTAATGGTTTATTTATTTGGCATAATTGACATTTCTTAACATAGTTTTCTATGTCAGATCGCATACCTTTCCAGTAATAAGCAGCTTTGATTCTTTTAAACATTCGATTTGACCCTGGGTGACCCGCGACAGGGGAGTCGTGATTTTCTTTTAAAATTTTAGGCACTTCAACTGGGGTTGGGTAAATCAACTTATTTTTATAAATATAAATTTTTATATGTGTGCTATGAAAAACGTAAGAAATCATATTATAGACCTTAGTATAAGCTAGTTTTGAAAAAGGATCTGAAAAATCAGATATTGCTAGGTCATTTATTTCAGGACTTTCGATTATTATTTTATCTCTAAGTTTTATTAACAGATTATAAATATCTCTAAATTTGGTATCCTCATAATGGTGAATTTTAGTGTACAATAAATAATAAGTTTTATTATTATCAGCTACAGATCGAATCGTGAATGGTTCACGTTCAGAGTTTAATAATTCATCACGGTTTGTTAACTGAGATAATATCTCTTCACAGTGAGGAATAGAATAATCGAAGTCTAATGATACGGGACAGACTATTGTTTTTAATTTAGTTAAATGTAAGGCCTGTGTGCATTCTTCGATAACAGTATCAGATGTGGAAATACGGTTAGTAAATTGAGCCTTGAAATAGTTTTCATAAGACAAGTTATTTAAATTAGAAATATCAATAGCATTAACTGGACAACGAGATAGCGCGTCAGCATTTGTATTGAGTCGACCTTGTTTGTAAACAATTTCATAATTGTATTCTTCAAGTTTAAGACGCCAACGAATGAGTCTGCTACCTGGGTCCTTGACATTAAATAACCACACTAAAGGACGGTGGTCTGTAATTATTTTAAATTTGTTTCCACATAAATAAGGACGAAATGTTTTTACAGCAAATAAAATAGCTAATAATTCCTTTTCGGTTGTGGAATAGTTGCCTTCGGTGCGATTAAGTGTACGCGAAGCAAACGCGATCGGCTTGTCTTTTCCGACAAAACCTTGAGAAAGAATAGCGCCTACAGCGTAGTTACTAGCATCCGTGGTAACTAAGAATGGTTGTGAAAAATCTGGATATTGCAGAATCGGAGCAGTAAGTAGTTTTTCTTTCAGGATATCGAAAGCAGTTTGTTGTTCGACAGACCAGTGATATGCTACATCTTTCTTTAGCAGAGAGGTAAGTGGCTTAGTAAGTTTAGAAAAATTATTTATGAAACGGCGATAATAACCTATAAGACCTAGAAACGATTTGATTTCCTTAGGATTTTTAGGAACTGGAAACTGGGAGACGGCCTTGACTTTTTCAGGATTTGGAGAAACACCTTTATCGGTAATAATATGGCCAAGGTAAGTTACTTCACGTCTCAAGAACTAGCATTTATCAGGCTGGAGTTTTAAATTATATTCTCGTATTTTATCAAATACTAATTTTAGCTTTTGTATATGGGATTCCAAGGTCGAACTGTACAAAATACAATCATCCAAGTATATATAACAATGTATACCTTGTAAACCTGATAACACGGTGTTCATGAGTCGTTGGAAGGTTACAGGAGCATTTTTCAGCCCAAAAGGCATTCTGGTAAATTCATAGTGTCCAGATATGCTTGAATTAGAATTTATTGTGAAACCCGTTTTTGGGGCGTCCTTGGGGGACATTTTAAGTTGGTGAAAGCCACTAGCCAGATCTAGTGTGCTAAAATATTTAGAGTGACCTAATTGGTCAAGGATATCAGTGATGAGAGGCAAAGGATAACTCTCGGAAACAGTGACATCGTTAAGACGACGATAGTCAATGACTATTCGCCATTTTCTTTTGCCAGAGGCGTCTAGCTTTTTGGGAACTACCCATACAGGGGCGCTCCAAGGTGAAATAGAAGGGCGAAAAATATTTTGATCTAGCATTTTACGAATTTGAGTGTCAACTTCCTTTTTATGGCATTCGGGGAAGCGATACGACTTAACATGTATAGGAGGTGCGTTACCTGTATCTATATTGTGTTCGACAGCATTAGTAGAAGATAAAGGTTCACCTTCGACATAAAAAATATCTGTATACTCCGAACAACAATCAAGAAGAGCTTTTTCCTCCTCATTATTAAGATGTGAAGAGCGAATTAAGCTTAAAACGTGATCTGCCCTATTAGATTTAGAAAAAGATATAGAATTAATCTTATGAAAAGATTCGGAGTATTTAAACACCTCAATAGGTGACAGTTCTACTACATAATCTTTGAACTCTAGGTCAGTGTCGGTGGTATTTAATATAGTAACATTAACCTTTTTATTTGGTTTGATAAATACTACACAATTCGCGACATAAACACCATCACATAAGGTTTGATCTAGTACGAGAGCTTCATTGTTATGATAAAGCTCGGCAGAGTAATTTGATACAGTGCACTCGATAACGACCTCGGAACGTGCCGGAATGATATAAATCGGTTGATAAAACATAATGGGCAATTTACAACCATCTGTTGTTAAAAGTTTAGTATTATAATCAATATTAACTTTAAAAATTCGAAGAAAATCTGTACCTATTATACCGTCAAATTTTAGATTAATCCTATCATTTATGACATGAAATTTATGTTCATAGGACTTTGGAGATATAAGCAAAGTTAAGTAAGTAGAACCTAAGGATTCACAGTAAGTATCCTTGTCATTTATTCCTTTTATTTTAACCTTATCAGAATTTGTTATAGGAATATTTAAACTTGAAGATTTAATAATACTGATGCTCGCGCCAGTATCGATAAGAAAAGTAAGTGGTTTATTTGAATTCTTAGTAAGCATATTTGTATATGGTAAGGATATTTTATATGTGTTTATACTCGTTTCAAAAATAGGAGTTGGATCGAGTTTACAATTATAGGAACTAGAAAGATTAATATCTAATTTATTATAAAAATTCGTGTGAGAGTTAGAATTAGTAGGGCTCAGTTCCCTTTTGGGCTCTTGAGATGTAGAAATAGTATTAGATTTAGTATGACTCAGTTCCTCGCTGGGTAACTGAGATGAAAAACATTCATAAGGACTCGATTCCTTATAGGGTAATCGAGATATAGAAGATTTAGGACTCGGTTCCTTGTAGGGTAATCGAGATATAGTAGATTTAGGACTCGGTTCCTTATAGGGTAACCGAGGTATAGTAGATTTAGGAGGAATAATCGTGTCATTAGAATTAGGAACTTTCGGTAGACACGTAGCCGAAATTCCATTTAGTTTAAATGTTCTGAATTCTCGGTTTCGGCACAAAGATATGTTAAATTCACAGGAGGACTACTAGAGCTAGGCTTTGAATTAAAAGTAGAAGGGTTAGAGTAAGAATTCTCGCGATTTTGCATATTGAATTTTCGTTTGCGACATTGGTCAATGGTATGCCCAATGTGTTTACAATATTTACAAATTTTTGTGCTAGATGTAGAAGATTTATGAGTAGTATTTTCATTAGAATTAGAATTAAAATTAGAATTATAAGGCTTTTTCTTGTAACATTCAATTGCTGTATGTCCAAGCTTATTACAGCTAGAACATTGCTTTTTATTCGTCTTAAAAGACCTTGATTGTAAATTATATATCTTTTCTTCCTCGATAGCTAACTGTACGGCTTCATCAAGGGAAGAGGGATTTCTACATCTTACAATATTTGAAATTGAAAAGCGTAAACCTAATAAGAATGTATTGAGAGCTAGATCCTCCATGGCGGCTATCCTGCCAGGAAGTTCGTCCTTGGTTTTGCAGTTATAGTGTATATCTGATTGTATTCGAGTAAGAAACTGTTCAATTCTTAAGGAAAATTTAGTAACATCTTCGGATGCTTCCTGTTTACAATTTTGTAAATCAAGTAATAAATGCGTGGCATGTTTTTTCTCACCGAAATTTTTCCTTAGAAAGGTTTTTAAATCTAGCCATTTTTCAAATGTTTTTAGACTACAGGCTACTTGAGCTTTTCCTTCTAATTGAGAGAGAATGTATTTGCAAAGTACTGACTGTTGTTCGGTACTTGCAAGAGACATAGCATTGTCACAATTAGTGAGGAAAGCCGGTAGACCTTCCTTGTCACCGTTGTAGGTTTTAATAAATTTTGTTAAAAAAGTAAGGGTTATTTTGTCGGCTACACTTTCCTTTTCTACTTTTAG
The DNA here is from genome assembly GCA_918358695.1 of Melinaea menophilus ssp. n. AW-2005. NCBI lineage: Eukaryota > Metazoa > Arthropoda > Insecta > Lepidoptera > Nymphalidae > Melinaea > Melinaea menophilus. Next base: position 6,920,898 of record OU911044.1, read on the forward strand.
CGACATATTACAAAAATAATCAGTGAAATAATCAAAATAGAAAAACAAAAATATAGAAAATACGATTTTAAATATTACAAAAAGAAAAAAAAATATATATATATATATATCTAATAAGTTTAGTAACTTACAGGATTACTAAAATTTGAGTCAGCGACATTCGCGGAAACGTTGTGTAACGCCGTGTTCCCAGGCGCTGTAATCCGATGCTGCGGCTCACGTTGCACCGTCGCTAGCACGGTCGTCGTCGTACACGTGGAAAATAGAAAATGTAGAATGTAGGTGAAGAAGGAATGAAGATGAGTTGTACCTTGCTGTCGATAAGTCTGCTACTGCGGATGCTGGAGCGGGCTCACGCTAAGAAGCGGAGACTTAACGTCGTCCAATTGTCGTTGTCTTCTTAACGTTGAGTTTTTCGTGGTGCAGGCTTAGACGCGGCTAAGTCTTATTGTCGACTAACTAGTCTCAAAATTCGGGGGCCTTGTAATTCGAGATGTCAGTACCGTTTGAAGGTTTTCTGTCTGACATCCCACTTCTGACACCAATTTGTAAGACGGCCGACCCCGAAAGACTTTTTAAAAAAAAACTCAATTTAATTAACACACCCGTTTATTAAATGGTCACAATTTTGGGAAACTTAAAATATGGTTTTACAATTACTGGGACCACTACTAGTCTCAACGACGTCCAGAGTACAACTGCACTAAAAATATGATGTACATTTAAAACAATATAATTAAAAGCGCTGACACAATAATGTGGAAAAGTACACTAGGAATACAGAGTTACGAATATTGTATAATAGACATTATTTACATAAATACAAGGGATATAACAGTACACAAAGGATGGTATTCACTTAGTAGTATTCTAGCCGTGCAGTATTCTGGAATACATTAATTACACAATGTTCATGAAATATAAACCTGCCGATATATCAGCCGATTGCAACAGCCGCAAGCAATATCATTTTAAGAATTAAAAGATTTAGAGTCACCAGTGATCCTGCGATAGATTTTGTGTGTTACATCCAAGTACTGCATTCAAAACATTACTACCAGTTTTTATGATTAAACAAAAAATACACATAAATTTAATTGGAAAGGTTTTCATTCCATTTTTACAAGTTTTAACAAAAGTTATGAGAATACATTTTTAATGTCACAAATCTACTTAAATTCCTAGTTTCTCTTTAAGATCTAGGATTAAAAAAAATATTAAGGTCTTAGAGAAATGAGTTTGTTATTATTGTTTAATTTAAATTTCGGTTAATATTATTTTATATTATTCTTTATGTGTACGTATAAAAGTCTTACAAAGCGGTGTACCAAGCGATGTATGTAATGGATTTTATATCTCTGTTCAACTGAAGTTTACATTAACTGTCTAGTATCAAGTAATTAAATACTCACTTTATTCGTCGTTTATAAAAATACGTAAATGTAAACGCTGACCCAAGTTAGTTGTAAGCTAGTATATATTTTAAGCTCATGTTTGAAATTGCACTCTTTACATTGAATATATGTACATAAATATAGTCACTCTAAGAGATTAAGTCATAGCAATTTATCTTTCGTATTAACAAGGATTCGTTAGGTTACAGCCGTTCTATTAATCCAAGAATTTGTCACCATTTTGTATTACAATTTATATTTAATACAAAGTTTATATACAACAGTATTTACATGTACATCGACATTTAAAGATTTAGTTTTTCATCTGACTGAACAATCTCTTCATCTTACAGGAAGAAAAGATATATATTACTTAAACATTTCTATACAATATAATAATATTTTAAGAATATAAATATAAGCTGTCTTATAACAACATGTTGAAAAACAAAATATTAAAAAAAACAGATTTCAATTGTAGTAAATAATAACAGCAAGACATAAATATTAGTATTATGTGAAAATAGTAAAAGCTGTAATGAAAACTGCGACATAGTCCCAAAATGCTTTATTCTTTATAAACACGAAAAATAATCAGAGTAACAACTACTCCTTTGTGTTCCGGGATTATACTAGCTTCATTTTAATTAAAATATATTATGTTCAGAATTTGTACTTTGTATTTTATTCTTCTCTAAAAAGTTATAAAAATATTATTTAGTACCTATAAAAATAATAAAAGACGGTAACATTTGGTATGTGAATAACACAATATAGAATATTACCATGTAATATTGACGCATAAAAATAAATAGGAAGACATGATAATATTATCATCTGTCAGCTTTATGTATTGCAGAGGATCAAAACACAGATATTGGTGTATTTTTTGTATTATTCATTGTTATCTGGAATGTACTGTTATCAAACTATTATCAGTTCTACTTGTGTTATACACTTTTTTATCTTTTATCATAAGAAAATTTATATCTGTTATTTGAATAAAATAACATATTTAACGTATGTTTTCTTTTTCTTTGTTATCTATTTCTACTTTACACTTATACTGATTATTTATAATTTTATCGATATTGAATTGTGGTGAAGGACCAGCCAAGAGTCTAAGAGGAAAATTTATAATCAAGTCACAACATTTTTGATATAATTCTTAAATCGTAGTTATGTTGACTTTACTCATAAATGTACTTTAACATGTTTTATATTTGTATCAACAAAATAATTTTGTCTTTAAACTTCATTAACTTCATTTTACTTTCACTATCAACAAACATCATTAAAGTAAGTAGTTAATAAAAAATTTACGATACATTGAAACAAGAGAAATGATTAATTACTTTATATAAAAATTTTATTCCGAATATTATCAAAAGAAAGTCAATTAAATTCTAATCTAATTTAAACAACTTTGAGAAAACATTATATTCAAAGTGTGTTACACTTTGTGTAGGGTAGTAATTGTATATAATTTAATCTTAAATCAATTATTCATAAGTAGGTATATGTATTATTATAAAGCTAAGGCTAATAAAATTACAACTTTAGACATTCGTATTAAAACGTAAATATGAGAGTGTGAAGTATATAGGAGCTGTCGAATGCAATGGTCTGGTCGGGTCGAATAGTGAAACTCTCGCTCCACAGATTCATAGCCTCTATTTATATCTATAATGGTCTTTATATTACGGTGTGCGTTTTCATTTTATAGACAAGTCAAATTAAATACACCAAGAATGTATGTTATTAAAAATTAACTTATTTAAAACTAAGCTTATGTTAGAAAGATCCATAAGTATTCTTCTTCAGATACTGTCGCATATTTAATTTGTAAATTTATTAAATTGTAACTTACTTAGATATAAATACTTCAAGTATAGTAGTTCAAGTGTCAAGGTTGAACATCGATAGGACAAGTCAGTCACAATATATCCTTTTGTTATGTATGTCTCTTGCAAATTTCTAAATTTCCCGAGTTCTTACTCGAAACAGTTCCTACCTTTGCGACAAAGAGACCTTTCTTTTAAGCGGTATTAATTAGTGGTTTAAGTAATTACCAGGGTCAGAAATCATGAACTTAGTTACCTAATTTCTTCCTGATTCTTGTCATTACATAGTTTTTTTTTTGAAATCTTTTATAAATAATTTTTAGAACTGATTACGCAGCTTTCATGTAATTTAAAAGTAAAACAATGCAAACAATCAGTTTTATACTAGAGCTGCCCCTGACTGTATATTACATTAAATACAATTTACAATCACTGGGAAATATTCCTACTTTTTATGCTATTTTATTTCCTACTTTTTATATTTTATTTGTGTCCAGATACCGAAGGTAGTATAAAAATATTTTGATTAGGAAATAGTATGTTATAAGATTATATAATTATCTAAATGCTCAGAATTTTGATAACTAAATAAATTTAACATTAATGTATTAAGTAAACTACCTCGTTATATAATAGTAATTAATTCAAATCTTCTATGAAAATATTAATGTTATAATGACCGGTATTAACATATTGCTAAAATATTAGTTTAGTTTAGTGCTAAAAGATTTAGTTTAGTCACGTTGTTTGTCCGCGATGGATTCCTAAACTACTTAACCGATTTAAATAAAATTTACACACCACGTACAGTTTGACCTAACTTAAAAGAAAGGATAGTTTTAATCTCAATTCACAGTCGTAATATTATTTTATCGCAAATTATTTGTTTATTATTCTAATGGTAGATGTTATCTTACTGTTACCCCTTAAATAGTTTACTACAATATAATATAACAGATATAATGTAATATAATAAAAACCATAGTCACAGCAACGCATGGCCGGGTCCGCTAGTATCATATAAATTTTTTCCTTTGGTCTGTTAATTATTGTAATTCAAATTTATATTTTAATGTCTTTTTTCATCTCAAAAATATCTGGACTGTGTTGTTTTATATCAAGATATGAATTATGAATATTTTAATTCGCTATGTGACTCGTGATGCCATCTCTGAGCGTTTCCTAGTGTTTTTTATTGATCGGTCAATGAAGCGTATTCGGTGTTGTCGCTAATTGCCAATAGTTGGCAGATCACGACGTAAATAAATGTTTGGTGATAGTAATACAGCTTCCAGTAGGTGGCACTCTTACACATTGTATTCGAAGATGTGATAGTTAACACTTGATACTTTTAGCTTTTGTGATTTTTAGTTACTTATTTGTTAATTAAAAATAAATAAATAAAACGACAGGATAATATTTTTTCGTCCACGCACTTCACTATTATTTAACTACTAATAATATCTTGTCGTTAGTTAGTTCAATGCCTTTGATTTTCGTACAATGTGCACTGATTCCTTTATATCTTTTTAAAATGGTTGTTATTGTGAACATAAATAAATAGTCATAATTCGGTTTCAAATCCAGCCTTGACTTAAAAGCGCTTCACTTCTGTTTAAATAAACTTGTGATTTGTTTAAACGTATTTCAAAATAACTTTCTTAGTTGGATCGTATTTGGCACTTTTTATTAAATTACGCTGCTTCTACCCTGTTACCTTTATATTGTTTTAAATAGTTGTCACTCTGGTCATATATTATTGTAAGATACACGACAGATTTAAGCAATTAAACATTTTTAAAGGTAATTTATGTTCTTTGTGCATATTTTAATAATTATGTTCTATCCCAGTTAGATATTTAATGCAGTAAATGAATTGAAAAGTTAAAATAGATTAAGAACAACAATAAAACTTTACACACATGTTACAACAAAAATAGTCTAAGCGAAAACATTGAATTAGTTTTTAAGACTTTGGACAATGAACAGTGAGGGAAACTTAAATGAATACGTAGATAAGTTAGAGATAAACAAGATTGTGTTTACGAACTTGTTTTCAAAAGATAACAATATAAAGAGTTTAAATGAACACAATATCTACTACTACTATACTACAATACTTCTCTACAGTTATTTGGTTATATGGGCACGCTCCTATCGCTAGCTAGCAGGATCCAGATCCAAACTGGAGTTTTACACAAACATTACTTTAGTAAATACAATGTAGTAACAATAACATCTTTTGGATTTTTTCTGTGTTTAATTAAAAAAAACAACTACCGTTGACGAAACTCGAACTCGAACTCGAACGAAGATCTTGCCCGTTTGTAGAACGGGCCATTATACTAAATGACTATAAAGTTTTATAAACATATCGCATGTTGGTTTAGTCAAGGTAAAAAAATTGTTTAAAGTAAGTTGTTTAATAACTTAAGATAAATAATTTCATTTTATTCACTTATTGTTTGAGATTATTTTAAACAAGTTTATCCATCTTAAACTTTTAAATTAGTAGCATCACTCGAGAGACTGTTTTACGTAAATATTTTTCCAATAAGAATTATCCAATTATTAGTTGATATAACCCTTTATTATATATATTATTAAACTCTATAATGAGTAGTAGTAGAAGTAGAAGTAAGACTATCAATATCCTCTTGTAAAGTCACACATAAAAATTTATTTTTAGTTTTTTTAATAGGTACTAAAAAACTAAAAATAAAGATAATAAATAAAATAATTTAGTAAAACATTTTCTAAGAGGGTTCGAAATACAAAAAGAATGTGAAGTATTTAATTAACTATATTAGTTTCGTGTCCACTGAATTAGTTTCAGTCATAGGTCGTAGTTATAATGACCCTCTAATAATTTATTTTAAATAAATTATACCTAATGCTAGTTAATAATGATTACATAGTTGATTTTATTTTTACTCAAAACATACAATTACTTATAAAATAACCCACAATATTTATTATTTTTGTATTAATTATATTATAAGTGAAAGACAAGTGATACTTGCTCGTTAATCATTATGAAAATTATACAGTAGTGTATTACATATAAGTAAAGAGTTATCAAATAAAATAAATATTTCACAAAGTGCATATTAAACAGTACATTTAATTTATATATAAAAAAATGTATTCTTAAAGAAATTTATACACTGACAGTAAAAACGATACTATTCCATTAATAAAGTACTCATAAAACTTCTTGATGTTCGTTTTTAAAATAATTCTTAATACTTTAATTATTAATAGACCTTATCCGTCATCATTTAATTTTTGATTTGATTAAGACATTAGGATTGTTTTAAAATACTATTTTGTAGACAGAATATTCGAATATCTTTCATAATTATTCACTTTATATCATATAATTGAATAATAATATAAATAAGTTTAAAAGCAAAAATTTTCAATACAATAACGTTCATAACCACAATCTTATATTTCTAGTTGTGTTTAGATGTTTCCTGTATGACTTACGTCACTGGGGAGTATGAGATGAATGTCTGTTGTAAAATGCACTAAAAGCACTCCGAGTGCACTTCATCTCTGTGTTCACAATGTGTCCCTTGTCTTTATTTGGATAATAACATTAAATAACATTATTGCATTGATAAATTGTATATTTTATATCATATGACATATCAAAATATAATATATGTCTATTTATAGAGTATATAGTACTTAATGTATTGTTTTATTAATAAACGCTGTATTAATCTTAAAACAAAGCGATAAAGATAACATTTACATTATGGGATGTCTCTAATCCTTCTGTCACACACAAAACAGATCTGTTTAGTAATCACCATTCATCACCGAGATTTTGTTTTCTTTCTCGCTCTTCTAAAAGAAACAACAACCAAAATAAATCATTTATAACATATTTATTTCTATTGACTTTACTTTCACATGATCTTGAAACAACTTGCGTGATTTATTAATAATTATCTCAAATGTGTTCTTAAAACGAAACTAAGATTAAGTTAGGATATTAGTATATTTTTATTTACTATAAATTATAATTAAGTAACGTTATGCTTCCTGTCATAGACTTTTTGATAAAAATGATCACAAGTTATCATATGGAGCAACAATGGCTTGTTGTTTAGTTTACCCACTGTGACAGGTGTTGTCGTGTTTTATGTCTTGCTTCGATACTCCCTGTATTTATAAAATATACAGACTTACTGAGTCTAGCTGCTGAAAGTGGCAGTTTATACTACAAATATTTTAGAAATTTATAAGAGATAAATTGACGCATCATTAAAGTATTAGTAGGAGTTACACCTTCAAGCTGTGAAGTGTCTCTGTCAATTTAGTACCGCTCCCGCAGAAAAAGGAAAAGCGGTAAAATGAATATCGAGATACGATTCTCAAGTGGTCTGCAGGAAATGGACAGAATTTTATCGAGCACGCCTTTTTATTAATAATAGATCTCACCCAATACCACTTCTATAGAGTATAATATCGTTTAATTCTACTGAACTTTGCAGTTCATCTTATCTTCTATATATATATATATATATATATATATATATAAATATAATTTATCTTCCTAAGTGTCTCTTATAAATGATACTAAAGCATATAGTGACTTAAATTGCCAAAAAATTCAGCACGGGAGTGACGTGTCACAAGTTTCATGAAACTTAATAAATTCTTAGCTATTTAAAGTCACTTTTCAAATGTTTGAGAAAACCAGCTTTTCTGTTCAAAAACTATTCATATGTCAATGCTCTCAACTCAGTACATTACAATTTAGTAAATATTATAAAAGAAATGTGACATTATCTGTACACATTCGTGTATTCATAAGTATTCACTTATGGATATACTTAACATTAGGTTTTAATTAGCGTTTGGTTTATAATGCAGGGGATTAGGGTTAAAGAAAAATAGGAAGTGTGCTAACGTTTCTCCTCAGACCTGGTTGGGGAAGTTATTTTTTATAAATTACACTTCTGCTCTAATCAACATGGCTAGTCAATAAAACTGAAAGAAAAGTTCTTTCGAAACATTATTAAAAAATTCTATACAATTGAATATGTTAAGAAGTAACAGAACGCACACCGTGATATAAAAAGTACCTTGAATCTATGGATCGAGCCTTTATTATACTAATAATACATTTTATTAAACGAGTCTTATGTTCTACCAGTGGCGGAGTATTAAATACCATATTTACCGAAATAAGGCTTTCTGTAAAAACACTCTTCAACTTAAAATAAGGCTACGAGAGTTCTAAACGCGCCCTGGTCTGAGAATAACTACACAACAAAGTCTCAACTCAGTCGTGTTTTTTTTTATTGTGATCACTGTTTCAAAAACATCAATCTATATAGTAAGTAATGCATAAGCAACTAGAATCATCGCAATCAATTCGATGAGCTGGCCTAATAGATAGTTAATAATAAGAAAAAAGAAATCCATGGCTAGCAATACGATCAATCACCACAAGCAGCAACTGTTCTTAACGCAAATGTCAGCCACCTCTCCCTTCGCCATGTTCGTGTCAAGCAAGTTATCCGACCTCTATTTATACATTTTTGTACCAACAATAGGCACCAGCGATACCTTAACTTTACTCGAAGGTGTAAGTTACTTTGATAGAACTACTCTCTCAAAATTTCTAATAAAGGTTATTTGATGTATGGCTGACGAAGGATATAATACTTTTTACACTTATTATCCATTTAAATTTATTATTAACATACATATCTACTACCTAGTACTTGTCACAGAGCAATCGACTGGAGTTTCTAACAGTGTTATATACCAAAAAAAATACAAAATGTGGACTCCATACGTGCGGATATTGTGATTAAGTGGTTAATTATTTTCCCGTCGGTAATAATAATAATAAAAGAATGTAAGAAGAATTCAAGGTTATCTATATGTAGGATGAAAACTCATTTAAACTTCTGTTTGTCTTTAAAGCTTTTGTGTCTACTTAGAAGCGTCTGAATGCAAGGGACGGAAGCCTTCCAGCAGTTATAGAAACAAGATAGGTACTTGGTATAAATATATTCAGTTTGTTGATTTAGTTGTAAAAATACTATTTGTTTAAAAAACGTTTACTCCTGAGTAAAGTTTGAAATTGAATGTAAGAAATCGATAAATTCCGGACCCAATGAAAGGGTGATAAGAATACAATTCAACGGAAGAAACTCATCTGCTTTGGTTAACTTTATTAGGAGTTAACACAGTTTAAGTATATAATCTGGTATATATAATAAACTTTTTGATATTCGACTCCCTCCCGAAAAAGGGCAGAAGTTTAGCGATAAATGGAATATATTCAGGAGACATATATCTTACAATTTCGACACGATATTAAAAGCCCCTTCTCGAATTTACTTTTGTACTTTATTGAATTTTTTGTTGGATTTTATATTCGTATATTCTTAGTTCAAGTGTATGTAACAAAGGTTATTAGAATGTTTTTTACTATATCAATAGAAAATCATTCATACTGCTTATCGATACTAAAATATAAGATTATGGAAATTTACAGAATACTGATGAACATGCAAGGACATCGAGTGCTCGGAGGAACACCCGATCTCCTTCAAACACACCTCGGGATTTGTAACTTGTGTTAGTTGCTAAGTTTTCAATAGCCGCTGTTAGGCCTTGTGTACATTGAACTCTACAATCGAAGACAGTAAAAGAAAAGAGTTACAAATTTGTATTTAAAAGCATTGTTATATATTTGTAAATTTTAGTCAACAAGTTTCTCTTCAAAATAACTTTTAATGGAGAGTCTGCTATCAGTATCATAACATCACACACAATGTTCAGTAATTCTTTTGAATCCCAACAACGAAATGTGAAATTGTTGGCGATAGCTTACTATAAGCTGTGGCGGCTTTCTGGTTTATGAGATAGACAAAATTTTGCTATTATCCTACGAAAAGGATTTTGAAAAGAAAATGTTGAACCTATCGTATGTATATAAAAATAAAGTTAAAGTTCTTGTTTTTTATTGAATGAGATAATTTATTAAAATTTCTAATAACGCCCTCAGAATACGTCTGAAAATATACCTTGGTAATACCTATTATATTGTTTACGATGAACCAATACAATGTTTATAAAGATATATGAGCAAATTCTACCAGACAATAAAACCAATGCTATCTTACTATATAAAATCGATTACGGTTTATCTTTCTTGCACTACTCCTCCTAAACCGCTTATCCGATTTTTATAAACAGGGTATCAAATGAAAGCTTATAGTCTAACGATGCCAGGGTTATGTTTTGGCGACGCTGTAAGGTCAATAAGGTCACCAAATTAAAAAATAAAAAAAACGGCGAGCGAAGCGAGCCCTACGGCTAGTCATTACATAAATATATTACATGGATATTGGAGAGTAAACCTGGTTTAAATTAAGTATTGGATAAAGCAAATAGTACGATAATATGGATTTACACAGAATATACATATTGTAGTATAATATAAAGTAACATTTTAGAGTTGAACTGGAATTTTAAAATAACGAATGATATATTAAAATTCTAAATATTAATGAAATATTAAAATTCTAAATATAACTCGAGTGACCTTCGAAAACACAGTATCTATGATACTGGAGGAAGGTCACGTAAAAAGCATGAGGACCCCCCGGAGGGCATGTATGAAGAGGTTGATGTCTGTGGTCGCGGCGAAAGAGGTATGCAGGGACGCGTAGCGTTTGGCGCTCCGTCGTCTCTGGCTACCCCGCAAGGGATATGGCGTGAAGGTAAATAATATGAAACACAAATAAATATATTTTTATTGTGATGTTTGTCGATTAAATCCTTATTAAATGTAGCGTCATTCCATAGATTATATTACGACTATTAACAGTTAGGTCATGTTAGTAGTTCACACTATTGTAATAGGCGAGTTTAGAATACCTTCATAGACCAAAACACGTCAAAGCATTGTTTAAAGAAAAATATACTTATTATATCTATACTACTATACTTATTTATCTAACCTCTTATCATATGAAACGTCAACTTATCAAAATTTTTTGTAACGATACACTGAAAGTTTTCCAGAAAATAGTTTAAACAAAAAAATTTAATATCAATGTAATTGCATGCCTCGACTTCGTCTACTTATATCAAAACTTGATTAAATCTAACATAAAATGTGTAGGTACTGTACGATATTATTTTTTTAAAGTTATTGCTTTTATAAAAAAGATCTTGTTTAAGTCGTATCACTTTAGAAAACATCTTATCATCTGAAATACTTTGATTATTTTTTAAGAAATCACTTGCCGTTGTGAATTTCTCAAGGATTAAGTTAAGAAGGATTAATATCGATTAAATAAAACTATATACAGCTTCATAGGTTTTATATTAAAGTATTGATAAATACATTTATTATCTTTGATATCAACATACTAGTCGTTCTGTGAATAGTAGACCTCAGTACGTTAGGGGATGGGATAATGTTGGGAAATTATTTATAGTGGATTTCACGAGGTGCAGTGGTTACGATATTTCACCCGTGACCTAAGTATGAGCGTGTGAGATGATATAAAAATATGTGTCAGAAAGTGATTCAAAACAAGAACTATGACCTTATTTAAATTATAATAATATCTTTTGATTATTTAGAAATATATTTCAATCGTATTTATTGTTTTATTCAAAGAAAAGAAACTAAGTTGGATTACGTCATAACCGGTTGTCAGAGGTGGGGTAGAGTAGGGTTGTTTACGATCCATTATAAAAGAGCTGTCGCGGCCACAACTCGGCACTTGCAATTGTGGAAAGGATCAGTACTCTGCCTCCAGTCAGTATTAATCTGACTCTGAGAACCTACTGTAGTGTGGTGTGTGACGTCATTCCAGATAAGTATTTTTAACATTTATTTTATTTAATATTGTGGATGTAAAATATAATTATTATCATATATAATACATTTAGTTTATTATAAATTAATTATATTATATTATATATATATGTACTGTAATATTACGTAGTATTAGTACGTAGGTATTATTTTAGTTTTCTTATTAGTGTGTTACAATAATAAAAGTGAATAATTTATTATGAAATATGTTTTTATTATTTATATTTAGAACCTACTTCTAATATCAGAAGTGGGATCGCCTACCTGCTCGGCTCAAAATGTTTAATCTTTATTCTTTGTCATTCCAGTGTGAACCATGGACGCAGAGCTAATGAAAGATTTATTGTTATCTATCAAAACCGCGATAACCTCAAATCGACGTGAAGATGATTTGGCACTACCCACCTTCAATCCGGAGAAGATGCATAATGGTGCTGAAAGTTGGTGTAAGAACATTGAGGATCTAGGTGAAGAATTTAACTGGAGCAGTCTACAAATGGTGGCTAAAGCCGGTAAGGCTCTTCGGGGTTCAGCTTCTATTTGGTTCGAAACATGGGAACCCGAACATCGTGATTGGGAAACGTTTAATCAGGATCTGATAGGTCTTTTCCCGACTAAGAAAAATTTAACTGATAGATTAACGAAAGCTGTTTTGTATAATTCTGAGTCTGCAGAAACCTATGCCGAATATGCTAGAGAGAAACTTTTACTTCTTAAAAGGACTAAAATCCACTTTACTGAGGATCAGTTAGTTGAGCTTATTTGCGGGGTAGTTCGCGACATTAATGTTCGTATGGCCTCTTTTAATGCTTCTGTAACTACGACTAATGAATTAATTACCCTCTTTTCTAGCTATATTAAGAACCCTCGAAAACGATTTTTTGATAAAACCGTCACAATCGATGAACAGAATTCAAGTGTTGCCAAGAAACCTCGTTTTAACCAAACTTCAGAATCGGTTTGTGGAAAAATTTGTTTTTTGTGCGGCCAAAAGGGTCATATACGGTTTTATTGCCCTCAGAATTCTTCTTCTAATAAAAATATTTCGAAAAATGATACAAGGACTAAACCTAAGGATATGCCAAACACTAATAATAAAAACAGGTGTGTATTTTGTAAAAAAGAAGGCCACAGTATAGAAAAATGTTGGTCAAAACAGAGACATGATCGCGAAAAACAAAATAGTAATAATAAGCCTGTTAATTGCACAATTCAATCTACCCTCCATCTTACAAAAGTTCACATTAATAATATACCTGTAAATGCATTAATTGATACCGGTGCTAATTGTTCAATAATTAAAGAGTCCATCGCACTTCGATTAGGCTATCATATATTTCCCTGGTCGATAAGATTAGATGGTATCGGCTCGGGTCATTTGAATACTTTCGGCAAAATGACGGTACCAGTTAGATTCGAAGATATTTACATCGAATTAGAATTACATATTGTAAGTGATGATAACTTTGCGTATGATTGTATTATTGGGCAGGACGTTGTTAGATATGCTGACATTATTATTGTGACTGATAACAGCGGTACTAAATTAGTACGTAGAAATATAGTTAACATTTCGCAGAACCAAATCGAAAACAATAAAGATAATTTGCTTTTAGAACTTAGTAATCATTTAGATAGCGATTTAAAAAATAAAATTGTAAATATATTTAGTAAATTTCCCAAAGTTTTGCCTTCCGAAAATTTTATAGGAAATGTTAAAACTGGTAAGATGGAAATAAAACTCAAAACGGATAAAAATATTTATTATCGTCCTTACCGCCTAGCCCCGATCGAGCGTGAAAAAGTTAAAAGTATAATAAATGATTTGTTGCGAGCTGGCATCATTCGTGAAAGTAGTTCTTCTTATGCTAGTCCTGTACTACTCGTAAAAAAGCGTGACGGTGGTGATCGACTATGCGTGGACTATAGATCCTTAAATTCTATTATAGAAAAAGAAAGATATCCACTTCCTTTGATTCAAGACGAGATTGATCAGTTAGGTAAAGCTAAATATTACATTTCAATTGATATGAAAAACGGTTTCCATCAAATCCCGATTTCGGAAAATAGTATTAAATACACAGCTTTCGTGACCCCCGATGGACATTTTGAATATCTCAAAATGCCTTTTGGTATATGTAATGGACCCGCGGTATTTCAAAGGGCTATATCCAAAGCAGTAAAAGACCTGAAGTTTTTAAGGGTTTATGTCGATGACTTGCTTATACCATGCGAATCAATCGAACAAGGTCTCGAGTATCTTGATTTATGCTTGGCAGCACTCGTTAAATCCGGATTTACTATTAATTTAAAAAAATGTAAGTTTTTCGTTACGTCCATAGAATATTTAGGTTGGGTTATCTCGCCTGAAGGGGTGCGACCTAGTGAAACTAAGGTCAAAGCCTTGGTCAATTCTCCTTTTCCCAAAACTGTCAAGCAGGTCAGACAATTCATGGGCCTTGCTAGCTATTTTAGGAAATTTATCCCTGAATTTGCCTCTAAAACCGCTTGCATAACTAAGCTTACTAAAAATGGACAGATTTGGGAGTGGGGTAATGAACAAGAAGCTGCTCGTAATTATATCATAGCCAAATTAATATCGGAACCAGTTCTCTCTATCTTTGACCCTTCACTTTCTACAGAATTGCACACTGACGCTAGTTCAATTGGTTATGGTGGGATTCTTATGCAAAAACATGGAACAAATAAAAGGGTAGTTGCATACTATAGTCGTCGTACAACTGAGCCAGAGTCAAAATATACGTCATACGAATTAGAAACACTCGCGGTATATAATTCATTAAAAAATTTCCGTGTTTACCTCCTGGGTATACCATTTAAAATTATAACAGATTGTAACGCAATTAAATCTACTATGTACAAAAAAGATCTTTCCCCTAGAGTTGCTAGATGGTGGATTTTCATGCAGGACTTTAATTTTGAGGTAGTTTATAAAAAAGGTATTTATGTCGAACATGTTGACTATTTAAGTAGAAATCCGAGTAAAATGGCTTCTTCAAATTTGAATTGTTGTGAAAATTCACTTGAAATAAATTTGTTAAATGATCATTCGTTTTGGCTAGAAGTTGCTCAGCAAAGAGATCCCGAAACATTGTCTTTAATTGACAGGGTTCAAACGGGTAATATTGGAAATGATCAATATATATTTAAAAATAATTTATTATACTACAAATGTCCTTCAGACAACAAACTAAAAGCGTATGTCCCTAAAGGAAGTCGACTCGGTATACTACGTTTGTATCATGACGAAAACTGCCACGTTGGGAAAGAAAAAACGTTACAAAAAAATTAGGGAGTCGTTTTGGTTTCCGGGTATTAATAAATTTGTTAAAAATATATTGCTCATTGTTTAGTATGTGTTAAAGGAAAGTTTCACAGTGGTCCGCATCAAGGTCTTTTACACCCAATTGATAAAGTCCCAATACCATTTCACACCGTGCACTTAGATTGTACAGGTCCATTCTCACAGTCACATAGTGGATTTAAGTATATTTTAATAACAGTAGATGCTTTTACAAAATATTGTATCATTAAACCTTTAAAAACTATGAGTAGTGAAGAAATGTTTAGCGTTATTCGTGATACATTGTCAATGTTTGGAACTCCATCTAAAGTAATTACTGATCGGGCTACAAATTTTTCCAATGTAAGTTTAACAACTCTATTTAGAGAATGGAACGTAGACCACCAGATGATTTCTACCGGTACCCCACGTAGTAACGGCCAAGTCGAACGATACGTTGCAACAATTATAAATATGTTGACAACTTTATGCAATACCGAAACAGAATGGCCGAACTTACTATATAAGGTACAGCTATCTCTTAATACAACTGTTCACAAAACAACGGGGTTTTCGCCTTTGAGATTATTAATTGGTCATAATTCAAACATCCCTAGCGTACAGGCTCGACTAACTGACATTGAGGGATCAAGTCCTTATGATGTAAACCAAATAGTGGATACTAAAGCAGATAGAATTTTAGCATACAATAATATGAAATCGGCAGCAGATAAATATAAATTACGTTTTGATACTACAAGACGAAACAATATAAATTATGTATTAGGAGACATTGTATATGTTTGTCAAGATCACCGTCGCCATAGTAAACTTACTCCTAAGTTTAAAGGACCTTACGAGATCGTAGAAATTCTTCAAAATGAAAGGTATAGATTACGTGGACAAGGACGATTACATAATATAATTGTTGCAAAAGAGAAATTACGAAAATGGATCGGCGAATGGACTGATGAAAATTGGACGGTTGAACAAGGTAAGTTTAGATTTAGTTTTTAACGTTTTGGAAAAGAGATGAATGTTGAAGTGAGCTCACTGATAGGTGTATGTGTGTGTTTAAGTCTGTGTAATTAAGTATAAATAATATTTCTAAAGTCTAGTCAAATTGGCGAAGGGTGGCATAATTCACCTAACGCGACAAGTATGACTAAACTGTGTGAGTTTGTGTGAGATATTTGTAATATTGTGATGCTGCAAGGGTAGGCAGCACGTGGTGGGACTGATCACGACAGTCTAACCTGATAATTGCCAAACTGGTAATGCTGCAAGGGTGGTCTGGTGTGATGTCTGGACACCACGAGGCAGCACGTGGTGGGACTGATCACGACAGTCCAACTTGATAATTATGTAACTGGTAATGCTGCAAGGGTGGTCTGGTGTGATGTCTGGACACCACGAGGCAGCACGTGGTGGGACTGATCACGACAGCCCAGCCTAAGTTGTTGTATAGCTGAGTTAAATGACCTGGTGGAAAGTTTAGACACCATGACCAGCTGCATGGTGGAACTAATCACGACAGGTTCTATGAGATCGTTATCGTTTTTCAGCTTTACATGAAGATTCTCAGGACGACGAATAAGTTACTTCGAGAACGAAGTAATTTTCAGAATGGCCGTGTGAGATGATATAAAAATATGTGTCAGAAAGTGATTCAAAACAAGAACTATGACCTTATTTAAATTATAATAATATCTTTTGATTATTTAGAAATATATTTCAATCGTATTTATTGTTTTATTCAAAGAAAAGAAACTAAGTTGGATTACGTCATAACCGGTTGTCGGAGGTGGGGTAGAGTAGGGTTGTTTACGATCCATTATAAAAGAGCTGTCGCGGCCACAACTCGGCACTTGCAATTGTGGAAAGGATCAGTACTCTGCCTCCAGTCAGTATTAATCTGACTCTGAGAACCTACTGTAGTGTGGTGTGTGACGTCATTCCAGATAAGTATTTTTAACATTTATTTTATTTAATATTGTGGATGTAAAATATAATTATTATCATATATAATACATTTAGTTTATTATAAATTAATTATATTATATTATATATATATGTACTGTAATATTACGTAGTATTAGTACGTAGGTATTATTTTAGTTTTCTTATTAGTGTGTTACAATAATAAAAGTGAATAATTTATTATGAAATATGTTTTTATTATTTATATTTAGAACCTACTTCTAATAAGCGCCAAACCAGTAACCTCCGTACACTGGAACTAAAACAAAACAAAAATAAGAATACTTAGACGAAATTTGAAATATTAAAAAAACACCTTAGATTTCGGCAAAGAATACTTAGACGAAATTTCAGCCCGCTAGCTGCCACAAAGTCCGTTTTTGTGGTACGTATCCGAAATTCGCCTTTTTGAAATTTTTCGCCCAAGCAAAAAAATGGTTCGACATAAAAATTTTAATAATTCAAAGAACACACCTACCAATTTTCAAATTGTATAAAAAGTACGTCTGCTACACCAAAACAAAAACTTAAATAACCGCCATTTTGAATTTTTCCTCCCAGTAAAAAAAAGGCCGAAAAAAAAAAAAATTTTTTGGATTTTTTCGCCCAATCAAAAAACGACTTGACATAAAAATTCAAATAATTCAAAGAATACGCTTGCCGATTTTCGTGACGATAGGATGAAAAATACGCCGGCTACGCCGGAACAAACGTACTAAAAAATACATACGGAAAAATAGCAGAATGGGCCTAGTGGAAACGTAGTCCTTCGGACAAACGCTTCGCTACGCTCAGCATTCGTCCTTCGCTCAATAATCTCATCGTTAAAGCGACCACCCGCTTGGATTGTTTTATCTTAGACAAAAAAAGAGCCGACGACATAAATTCATTGGACTTGTCTTTATTTTTTACAAATTATAAATTACCAAAATAATTAAAAAAAGTTTACTAACAGGGAAGTGTTCAAATTAATACACAAATTTCATACTTTTTCAACAAAATTTTTTTAATCATAGCTTAAATTACAATTAAAACCACTATCTCAAAGACCAATTTGATTTACAATATTTTTTAACAAAATTTCTTTGTTTCAACACTGTTTATATATCCCGACATCTTATATTCTTTACTTTATACATATTTAAGGAATATTTAGTAAAGAAATTTGGATGTAAAATTTTTTAGGAACTAACTAAATTTGGGAGATAAAATAAAAGGACTATTAAAGTATATATAAGCTTAAGAGGTGTTATGTTCAAGGCAGTGAACGGATATAAAGGATAATCGTCTGTAAAACAAGGAGCAGCCAAGAACAAATTAGACCGTTCTCTCTTCATACCTACTACAAGTAGTGCAGCTATTGGAAGCTTGGAACTTTATATTTAATGGTTTTGTATATATATTTAAATTTATATACCTACAACAAATATAAAATATAATTCAACTTACTATTTCGTGGTTAGTTATTTGTTAATATAACGTAATATTGTTTGGAGACAAAACCATATATATATTTGTTGCAATTGAACGAAAAATTATTTTACTATTCACTAGCTTTTTCTTCCTGTGACTATAACAATAACGTCCAAAATTTGTGAAAAGTTTTTAGAATATTTACGAAAATATTGTTACTATTATTGGATTCAGATAAGATTAATTAAGATTAATTGTTACCTTTGACATGGATGTACGAAATATAACATCATATCATTAATTTTTTTTTTTTTCTTTATGTAAGAGGAGGGCAAACGAGCTGGCGGGTCACAGATGGATGTGATCACCGCCGCCCATGAACTCTTGCAACATCCGAGGATTCACAAGAGTGTTGCCGGCCTTGTAGGTAGGAATAAACGCCTTTTTTGAAGGTACCCATGTCGTACCGATCTGGAAATACCGCCGAAGGGAGTTCGTTCCACATTCGAGTGGTACGTGGAAAAAATGTCCTTGAGAACCGCACAGTGGAGGATCGCCACGCATCCAGGTGGTAAGGATGGTATTGGAGGCGATGGCGCGCTGTGCGGTGATGAAATTCGGCGGCAGGCAACAGATCGAATAGTTCTTCGGAACACTCCCCGTTGTAAATGCGGTAGAAGACGCACAAAGAAGCCACGTCTCTACGCAATGCCAAAGAGTCCAGCCGTTCACAGAACACCGGGTCCCCGACAATCCGAACGGCTCTCAGTTGTACGCGGTCAAATGGTAGAAGCTGATATTGGGGTGATCCGGACCAGAGATGAGAACAGTACTCCATGTGTGGCCGTACCTGCGCCTTATAGAGCGCAAGTCTTTGGCCAGGTTTGAAGTACTGCCTCGCTCTATTGATCACTCCCAATTTCATCGAGGCCAACTTGGCCTTGCTCTCCAGATGACCACGAAACTGACAGTCGCTCGAAATGTCGAGACCCAGTATTCTGATACTTGGCGAGGCAATGAGGGGAGTGCTCTCGAAGAGCGGTGATACGACAAATGGGGTTTTCTTAGTGGTAAACGCGCAAACCTGTGTCTTTAGGGGATTGAACTGAACGTGGTTCAGTTCACCCCACTCAGAGACCATCCCCAGGGAGGTCTCTATAGAAGACACAAGTTTCTTTCGGCACTCGTCAACGTTTTCCCGAGTGAGACCTGCACGGCAGAAGATCACCAGCCGATCGACCATGGCGAAAGCCATACTGCCGGTCATTGATCAACTGGTGATCCTCGAGGTACGTTAGGAGCTGTCGGTTGATAACAATCTCCATTATTTTGGAGAGAAGGGAGGTAATGGCGATAGGTCTGTAGTTAGCTGGGTCCGAGCTATCACCTTTTTTAGGGATCGGATGGACAAGGGCACGCTTCCATGAGACCGGGACTACGCCTTTAAGGTAGGAGTAACGAAATAGACGCGTTAGCACTGGAGTCAACTCAGGGGCACACGTTCGTAGCACTAATGGAGAAATGCCATCCGGCCCACTCGACTTATGAACGTCCAAGGAAAATAGAGACTGCCTAATAGTTTTCTGCCGAAAAACTATTTCCTGCATGGAGCTCTGACACCGCGGGATGATAGGCGGTGTCTTCCCCTGGTCGTCCAAAGTCGAGTTGGAGGCGAAAAGAGTGCCCAAGAGATCGGCTTTCTCTTTTGCCGTGTGGGCCAGAGAGTCATTCCCCATGTGCAACGGCGGTAGGGACGGCTGGCTAAAGTTTCCCAGAGTGGCTTTTGAAAGCGCCCAGAATTTGCGCGTGCCAGGCGGGTACTTTGCCAGCTGATCCCCAATTTTGACGACATGCTTGAACTTTGCTCTAGCGATTTGCCGTTTGAAGAATCTGGAGGCACGATTATATTTCCTCTTCAGAACTCTAGAGTTCGGATCCTTAGTGACTAACGCATTGACCCAAGCTTGATAAGCCTGCCGTTTGCCAGCTGCTGCAGCCCTGACAGACGCATCATCCCAAGGCCGCGATCTGCCAGCAAGTGGTACCACAGAGCTTGGTACAAATAGTTCCATGCCCTGTAGTATCACATCAGCTACAGCCGCAGCGCAGTCACTAGGATCATCGGAAGGGAAACAAATCGGCCCCCATGGGTAGGATGCGAAAAAGGACCGCATTCCGTCCCAATCCGCTGACTTGTAGTGCCAAACGCGTCGAGTCGCAGGTGTTGTGCGAGCCAACCGTTGAATGGGCACTACACTCCGTACCAGACAGTGATCAGAGGAACCTAAGGGAGCCTCGACAGTAATCTGGTACTTTTCTGGATGTGTAGTCAGCAGAAGATCCAACAAAGAGGGCGTGTGGCTGTCCACGTCCGGTAGACGAGTGTGCGTCTTTACCAGCTGGGACAGACCATTTGCCAGAGCAAAGTCAAACACAGATCTCCCCGCGTAGTCGGTGGCACGTGACCCTAGCCAATCGGCATGGTGCGCATTAAAGTCCCCTAGGACTACGACTTCGGCGGTAGGAGTCTGTGAAAGCAGATCGTCAATTTTCGCCTGAACATGGCCCAAGAGTTGATCCGTTTCTGCATTACCACTATGGGACCTGTAGAGGCACGCGTAGACTCTGACATGGTCGTCCATGTCCACGCGTAGCCAGAGTATAGACAGGTCCCGACCTTCAAAAACCTGAAGGCGACGGTAGCAGATATCCTCCCTTACGAACACAGATACCCCGGCGTGTGGTATAAAATGGTGTTCTAGTTTATACCCGGGGTATGACAGGTACGCTGTGTCGCTAGGTTGAGATATCTGCGTCTCCGTCAGAAACAACAAGGCCGGCTGCGCCGTCTCCAGATGGATGTTGCAAAAGTCCACATTTAGAGTGGGTCGGGGTGCCGCTGCATTGACTTGTCGTTTGCCCTCAAACAACACAAAAGGCGATACTTTGCCCGCCCCAGATACGACGGGCAGCTCGAGCAAAATCCGAGAATCATTTCCCCGATTTTGCTCGGGGAGGGGGTCCCCGGCTTCATCAAAGCCGGTACCCTCCTGGGGTATTTTTGTTTTTGGCATCGCTTTCATGTTTGGCGCGGGGGGGAGGTTGGGCTTCCGGATTCTCTCACTCACCGACGGAACATAACCAAATGAATTTGGTTACTACACGTCGGTCTTCTGTGAGAGGGTGGTCCTTCCCCGGTCGAGCCAGCTCAATACGAGCTGTAGTCGGATAACTACAGCTAGGCTCTATACCTATAAAATAGGCAATTTTAAATGACAACAGTTGTTTTGTTGTCATTTAAAATTGCCTATTTTATAGGTATAATTGGAAAAATATTCATTTAATGCCTTTTGTTTTCAATCAAGATATTCACATATGTTGACTCTAATAATAAACTAAAAAAACACCACAGAAATTATTAAAAACTTATTGAAATATCTTTTTTATAAAATATTTTAATGTTATTATATTTTTTTCAAGTAATACATTTTATTCTCTTTACTCTGTTAAAAAAGCAATGTAATCAATTTTACTCTAAAAGAAAAATGACCGAGGTTCATCGCTCTAACCAATTTATTTTTCAAAGTGAAGTAGGGAACTGATATTTATATTCGATTCGGACGGATGTAATGTTAATTTGGCAAATCCATTCCAAACAATATTCAATATTCTACGGACTTGCAGAACAAACAAATATGAAGCAAATACAGAGATACAATATCTTGTATGTATCACTTGTGTGTCTGTAACTGAACTGGTATCATTCTAAACTGTTTACTGGCTTTACAGATTGTTATCAAATGTCTGACAGGCTTGAGTGTAACTGAGGTTTTAAAATTTTGAAAATTAAAGAAGATATTATAAATATATATGTGATAGTATTCCAAGACAATTTTATTGAAGCAGATTACTTTAAAAAAAAAATACATACTATATTAATTTACTCCTCATAAATTAATATTAAAATCAAGTTTATATTTCTATCCACATGTTATTAATATAATTGAAATAGGATTTCAGAATAGAAAATAATCATTTCAAATATAATTATTTATCAACACAAACTCTTTTCATAAGTACAACCGAGGTATATGAAAACTTGTTCGCGTCCAAAGTGATGTTTGTTTAGTTAGTTTTTGACATATAAATGTACGTCCGAAAAGAACGTACTCCTTTTAAAGACAACAATACGATGATAACTATCTGATGTCTCTTTGTTTTAAATCGTAAAAATATAGAAGAAAATCAAATCTGTATTGTTTTAACGTAGTTAAATAAAACCAACAGTACTTTTATTTATTTTTTATACTATATTATTTTTTATAATTGCTTAACAATATACATATTAATAAAACTACTTTTTACTTTTACACGAAATCAAATCCCAACAAAAGTAATATCAAGCAATAAGTATTATAGAAAATAATATTTTGTGTATTATATTTTTATTTCATTAATCTAAACCAAGACTTACAAAAGTTAATTAATATTACTTGACAAATAACAGAGGTCAAAACAAAGTTTCATTATATATTTAACTTTAACTTCCTTTGGGGTGAAACTTGTATAACAAGGAGTCATAAATCAAAATAACATACATTGTCATCTCATGAATGTTACAGTAATTAAATTACATATTATTATAAACTATATTCCCTGTATATTATATCACAATATTCAGGTACTGTGTAAGTACACCATGACGACAAACTGAAGTGGAGCGTCTGTTATATATCATCTTACAGTTTTCAAGTGAGTATCCCCATACTGGCACAGTCGCAAGTGACTCACCATCATCGCACCGCATACTTTATAAAGTGTACTTTAAGTTAAACAAAACATATTTATAAAACTAGTAACTAGTAAGTACTAAAACCTTATTAAGTTAAGCTACTATAGTAATAAGACTACGAAACTAATATTTTTATTGAGTAGAAATTATATGTGTTGAAAAACAGTATATAATTTATGTTTTCATTGACTACTTATACTATGAGCATTGCCATCTTCAATAAACTTTCAATTTGTTCTGAATAAATGTAACATTTTTTCATGTTTTAAAACTATTTATCTTTTTCGAGAGCTCTTTTAAAGATTTTAAATCAAATTAGTGACCAAAAGCGAGACTTTACAAATATATATATACATATACTACAACCAATATAAAAAATTGCAAATTACATCAACGCACTTCTGATACGATTTAAACTAAAAAAAACAAAAAGAATTAAGAGTTTTCTCTGAAAATTCATAACATATCATGTAATGGTTAGATTGAAAAAGTGGCGACACAGGTCATATCTATTTTAGATATACAATTTAAAATATATATATAAACACGTTAGTATAAAGATCAAAGTTTTCAATGTACAGCAGTTCCAGTAGCTACATGTATATAGGACAGAACGGTCTTATTTGTTGTCGGCTACACTAACTATGTCTCACAGACGATTAAGCTTTATAACTCCCCCTTTAGATAGTTGGTGTCAAAAGCCTGTAAGAATAGAATATGCACAACTTAAACCTACTATAAGCGTCTTTCACTAGAACAATGTAAATAAATAGTTTTTATATAGATTTGCTGTTTAAGTGACTATCAATTAAATACTGACTAAAGCATTATAATCGAATGTTTATTTATTTGTTATGATTTCAAGCCTTAGCTACGTAATAAATGAAATTTCGACCAAACATTGTCAAGGTTCAATATTTAGGTACGTCAGTCCTTTCTATCCCGAAAAAATATTGCTCCAGAGGGATAAAAAAAATACTCCTAGAAGTACCTACTCTTAACATATTATCAAAATTATTTTTTAATATATCCGGGGTATATAAAAAACTTGTACTTATTAAATAATAATATGTTTCAGTCTCTTGGAGATCTCCGTCGGTGGCTGGAAATTCGGACCCTAAGTACTAAGCATCAAGAGAATCATCTGATTTTGGATGAGTAAAAATTTTAAAACTGAGTTTTATTTTTGCATTTTGAATTTCATTTTGGCATTTTGCATAAAATGAACATCAGATTGGTTATCAAGTACATGAAAATATTTTTTTAATCCTTACTATTTGAAGAAAAGATATTTTAGTTCAAATTCTGTAATCTAGGCAGGACATCCTTCCGGCACTGCTGTAAACGGAGATTGGCCGCTTATTGCATTCTAAAACTATATTTTTTCTTGAAAATATTCCTTTTTTAAATATTTCTTTTTCCTTCTCAGTGATTAAATATTTTTTCGTGTTATGTATTCAGGTTAAATGTAGATCTGCGTATTGAGAAAATTATAATTATGACAAAACGTAGCAAAGAATAAATCTGTTAGATTATTTCAATAAAATCTATCTCTACTAAGTGATCCGTGAGAAACTTAATATTACAATAGTACTCATATTAGAAAGTTATAAATATCTAAGTGAAATTTGATTGATAAAGTTAAGACTATTAAAACAGTAACTCAATACTAAACACATAACTTTGAAGTTTTGTTCGCAAGATGGAGAAATAAATATTTTTTTATAGTTATTGTTTTTTACAAATGTTCAATAAAGTTTAATATAAATTAAGATTCATTTATTAATATGTTAAAGAAGTTGTATTACATTATAAAATATTGAATAATTTATATTATATAATAGAATATTTAATGAGGAGAATATTAAATTTAATGCAAAGATCAACGCCATATTAAAAAGACTGTTGTAATGAAAAGCAATTTTGTACTACATATTAAATATTACTTTAATAACACAATATTAACTTTCTTGTTACTATTCTCATATTTTTTCTGTTGCCCTATTAATAAGCTGTTTTGTAATTTTACTTATAATGAATATTATCAACTAAACTACTACTAATATTATTACTATTGTAATAGTACAAAGCCTGAGCATGAGGCAAGAGAAGGCGGAAGCGAAAAAAACAGGTAGTGAATTTATACAAGCTATTTGGATGCAAATGAAATCCCTGGAGAATGAATACAAATTCTTTTAAAAGATACAGAAAAAATATCACTATCATGGACGGATATCGGCAAAGTGCGTTTGATAAAGGAAGTTCAAACTACTTTATACCAAAGCTGAGGGTGTTTTATAGCGTTATAATAAACTGCTTACATAAATAATGACGGTCTAACGACATACCTCTTTTAGATGACTGACTGTATTATACTTTCATAAAAGGTAAGGTTTGCTATCTTTAAAATATAAACCTTCGTAATTCATTTAAATACGTAGTTTGTTATCGACTATTAAATTATTGTACATAATTGTATATCGCATTTAATTTTAAAAACCTTTTTAAATAAAATGTCACCCATCCGTTTAGGTTAAACGTTAACTTAAAAATCTGTTACATAAAATAAAATATTAAATAATTATGAAGTTAGAAATTAAGAATCATATAATAAAAATATAATTGTATATTATTAGGAAAAGTAATTATGTTATATTTTATTTTATTCGATTTACCTTTTACGACACATTGTTTAAGGATACTAAGAAGACATGTATAATGACATTAGAATCATATTATTTTTATTATTTTACTTTGATTTGATAAATGTATTTTATAATTTTGATTGGTTTGTTAAAATTTAAAATAATTGTATACTAACATAGTTTGTAACAATAACAATGTTACTGCCAACTGGATCAATATCATCTTCAATAAAATGTTTATTAATGTAAAGCTTATGGAGTACTATTGAAAGATAAACTTTGAGAACCGATAGTTATCAATAATGAAAGTTACGAAGTGGATTATGAATGGATATAAAAGTATCTGTAGATTTACTCTATTTATTAATATCTCATCTAAGCTTCCTTTCCCCCGAGTTTAGATCTATCTTAGATAATGTTAATTTTACTGCTCTGATTTTTTTACTGTTCATTTGATATAAGATCGGAATAAATACTGTTTTTGGTATACAGTACGGAACGTTTTGATATTTATTATTGATAATGATAACTGCATTTTCAGTAAATGACAATCACACAAAATATTTTATGCTCAAATGTTTAATCAACAATTTAAATTTACTTT
Organism: Melinaea menophilus ssp. n. AW-2005; assembly: GCA_918358695.1. Taxonomy (NCBI): domain Eukaryota; kingdom Metazoa; phylum Arthropoda; class Insecta; order Lepidoptera; family Nymphalidae; genus Melinaea; species Melinaea menophilus. The sequence continues at coordinate 6,947,743 of OU911044.1, forward strand.
TGAATACGACTGCTACATGAACCCGAATATAATTAGTGCTGTTTCTGGTATTATTGTAGCTTCATGCTAAATAAAACATAAAATAAATGCGATGGTGAGTAATATATGTTTTTGGTTTATTGAATTGGTTTTAAATATTAATCAATAAAATACAAATTATTACCTTAAATACATTACACCCTATATATGTGTATATACACAAAGACTCATGAGGAATAACTTGTAATATTAATTATAAGCTTCATTATAAATAATATTAAACAAAGTTTAAATAATACAAGAAATGAAAACTAATTTCTCTAAGAACTTTAATTATATTTTAAAATACTAGATCTTGAGAAAAAACCCTGAACTTAAACAGATTTCTGAAATCATTAAAATTTATTCTCATAACTTTTGTTAAAATCACTGAAAGCGGAATGGTAAAACATTACGTTTGATTTATGTATAATTTTTGATTTTATGATAAAACTAGTAACAATCTTTTTAAATTAGTACTTGAATGTAATAATAGTTAACAGCAACATTCCTAAATACATATATTTATTGAATGAACAGTTACGAAACCTATCGCAGGAACATTAACAGCTCCCATTTTTTAAATAAATAAACAGATATTTCTTGCAGCTGTTGCAATCGGTGGATATCTCGGCAGGTTCATATTTCACGAACATTGTTTAATTAATAGCGTCCATAATACTGTACTGCTATAATACTACCAAGTAAATATCATCCTTTGTGTCCATGAAATACGGGGCTTATTAAATTATCATTTTGCACAAATTACAATTACCTATACTATATTATATCAAGCATGCTACCTGAAATCAAAAGAAGAAATGAAATATGTTTTTAAATTATTGTTCTTTCACAAAATTTGGGAGTAATGTTTCAAAAACATTTTTAAAATAATAATATCTAATTAAAAGACAAATACTATGCATTATCAAAAAATGTCACAGGCTGACAAATACTTACTAATATTTATAGATTTCATAATATCATATTAAAGCAGTATAATTTGTTGGATTTACAAAGATCATTTATTTTCATTTATTTAATATATTCATTGTTTTAATTTCTAGTTATATAAAATAATAGACCACAAATAATGAAAAAGGTTTTATTAATGAAATCTGCAATTTAATGGATTATTGTAATAACCTTTAGATTCAAATGACCATAAATAAACATAAGATTGCTACACGTGTTGAAATAAAGGGATTAAGTTCTGTATGTTGAAATATAAGATAAAATATTAGGCTCAGTCGAGGTTTCCTCTTTCCGTGTTCCCTCGGGTGTGATGTCTCATCCGTAACTCGTACGTGTCTGTTCCCCCTGTTCTGGATACCATTTTTACCTTTTACATACGGTTACATCTTTGTAATATTTTATTGCTTAATTTATTAAGCTAGCTTATAGTTATGAATCCACTTACTAATTTGTTCAGTACTGATGTGAAGTTCCAAAGTACTAAAGCTTCCAGACACATGCAAGTAATATTGGTAATGGTTATACTTAACAATTAGCTAGAATGGTCAGCTGCAGCGGGTAAGTGAAACTATATGTAAGGGCAAATTGCCAAGAACTGTGCTCTGCTAAATGTAACTATAAACTATGTCAACATTAATTTGGTTTTAAAAGAGTTCCAATACAATGTAGAAATTAAATATAATGTACATTTTACTGTGTTACATCAGCGTACTTCTGCTGCATGTTGAATTAATAAATTATAACTAAATATTTCAAGGAATATTAAATTAATAAAGCATTTATAATAAATAAAGACACGCCAAATGTTCGGTCCAAATGACTATTAAATATATTAATGAGACATATATATGTCGTTAACTTTAGACACGATATTAGTCCCTTTTTAAAGTTACTTTTGTATTTATTTGCTTTGTTGGTGGATTTATGTTTGTCTATTGTTAGACTTAAATGTACCAAATAAGTTAACTTATTCAAAGAAAATTTATTAGGATATTTTTTTTATTTTAGACTATTAAATTAGAAAGAAGAAATGTGAAGCACAAGTTTCGCTTACAAGAGCTGTACTTTTTATTTAATGTAGCTAATATTTTTTATAGAAATACATACAAAACAATAAGAATATTAAGTACGTAGTAAAATATTTATAAGAATATTTCCACTTTTCTTCCACATAGCGTACAATAATTACCATACTAAACAGAATATCACTTCAGCAAACTCAGAGAATTTTTTTTACTGGTACAAATAACAAAAAAATCTAAACATGTACCTACATCCTGTCTATGAAGTGAACACATGCCATGCCATATCACCTCAAAGCATAAGTTTGGCTTTAAAAAATACGCAAGCTGAATCCAAAGCGGTTTTAATTCTGCTATGAGAATTATAATCAATTACTTTCTAGTAGATGTATGATAAAGCTTCCTGTGCAATTCTCTTATGTACTTTCTTATACACACATCCGATATACACATCCGTTTACCTACAAATGTTCACATAAAAATCCTAGTATACATAAGAAACACGAAATGTTTTTTTTTTTGTCAATTATTATCATTTTTTACAGCTCTCTAATCATATTATATACTTAATTTAAAATAAACAGTTATAGTCACTATTGCCAAGACTGATATTATGTTACCAGTAGAAGATATATAAAATGGAATTACATTGTATACCATTTAATTTTACTTAAATGTCCCAATTTCAAACTTCGGTACGTAGGTGTCCAGCTCAGTGTAATATGAATGGTGTATCGCGGTGATGTTGAATTATTTATGAGACAAACACTACGCTTATGAATAGCACCGCTTGAAGAATAAATGATCGATTTAAATACTGCCTGAAGGGATATGGGACTTAGGTTTATGGCCTTTTAATGGCCTTTGGGTTATATCACTTAAAAAAGCTTTAGATTGTTACTTAGTCTTATTTGAAAAACATTATGCAAAAACAACAAACACAAAGAGCACATTCTAGCTTTAGTGCTCGGACAGAGCAGACGCTTCTGGGACAAGACTACACTGCCTGTATCTTAAACAGAACAAGAATATGACATTTAAATATTATTTTAATAAATAAATACTGTTAAAGATATACATCAATAAATTTTCAACGGGACTTTTAAAAATTTTATAATTGAAATAAACATTTTAAATCACTCTTTTTTATTATTTAGTTATAAATAATTAACTAAAACGAAACAATAATACAAGTGAATGTTTTGTTTCAAGATCGTAACAGGGTGTCCATCGTAACAGGGTGTCCTCCGTCTGTGTTAAACATCAAAGCGTATATTAGTTAATACAATTTGTCAGAACAAGTGATATAATCACGTAATATTTTATATAACAACACTTACTGACCATATATCATATACTTGAAGTGAAATAATATGAAGCATTAGCCTCACTTACAGTAATTAAATAGGTCGGTAGTGTGAGTAAATGTATTAAGGTGTTAAGATTGTCTCACACATAGAAGCCAAATAGATTTATATATTAATTAATAATAATAAAACAACATATTTTAATGGATTAGAATTTATAATAATTAAGATGTAAGTATTGTTTCTTATTAAGTAGTTGAATGGTATTTTAATAATTATTTGTAAAAATGCAAGTGTAGGCTGACTTTTAATATAGATTGTATTAGACTATGAGTAATATCTTACATCTTATTGTATATTTATCCAAGTTAAGTTGTTACTATAATAAGTCATAATATGTTAAATACTCAATAAGTCATCTAATTTATTTAGAGCAACATCTAAAATTCACAAAAGTTGTCCCCATGACAAGAATAAATAGCACAAGCCAAAAAATACGTACATAGGAACAAAGTGTATAATAAATGAAAGATCAACACGAGATAAAACAATATTTCTGTTAACAAGTGAGCTTGAAGCTCTATCGAGAGATTGTAATAATTTTTCGCCCCTTATAAATCAATGTTTGTGATACGAGTTATTTATAACGGCCATGATATATAGTCTCTGTGGTACGTCCAGTAACTTGCAAAGAACATAAAGATTTTTAAGAACGACAGTCATTGTACATGTTATAAAATATAAGAAAATAAATACGATGTATACTCTATATATTAATATTCATATAAAGTATACAGTGTACAAGTACACGTTAACAAAGTTCACAACTCATTTGAATAATATTTATATAGAAGCAGAATAAACCATGTTTAAATATTTCTTCATAGATTATATTATAATCAAAGACTCACAATTAATAGTGAAAAATATAATTTTATTTAATATTCATTGACCTCTTCAAGATGTTGATTTACCTCCTCACGGCACAATATTTAAAAGTATCTCCAATGTTAGAATAGAGCAAATAGATATAAATAAAGTCATGGAACCGTCTGTGACATTTCCGTTTCTCTTCCCATGGCAATACTATTTATGTCAACAGAACGACTTACGTACGTTTGAATAAAGAATTGTCTATTATAACGTTGAAAGCTACGTTATACAAGACTGGTGTATGATCTCCTTGTAACATATATACATATACTTATTTGTTATAATATTAAAATTTGCTATTTTTAGTACATATTAATATTTCATCGACTGTCATATCGACTATTGTGCTGTCAGTTACATTTACAAGTTACAATTGGCAGAGCGATAGGACGGTTTTCTGGACATCGCAGGTTTCAGTCTAACATAATATATATATTAGGTCTACAACTTTGCTCCCGCCGGTTTTTTTTTTTAATTATAAAAATTTTATAAAAAAAAATTGTATCTTATTTATGTTTCAAAGTATTGTCCGTCTCGTCTCTGGAATTCTTTGCCTCTATATATTCGACGCTCTCAATCTCTGTACATTTTCAAAAATGCTGTAAAAAAATATTTCCTTTCGAAGTAATTTTCTCCTATCCTTAAATCCATTCTTTTTAGTATACTATTGTTATCTTTTAATTAATCCGTATTGTTCCGTTCGTATATCTCAAATATATATTTAATACTTATGATATTGTATTATATTGTGTGTTGTGTATATGTCGTATTAATATTATTTTGACAGTTGTACACCTCTTCCGTCTTTATTTGTTGCAACTCCTATGACGTTGGGGTTACCTGGAAGAGATCGCTTTTTAGCGATAAGGTCGCCTTTTGTACATTTTTTTTTGTCTCTTTTTTTTCTTGCTGTTACTATGTGTTTTTATTACTTTTTGAGGATGTGCAATAAAGAATATTATTATTATTATTAACATGACCTTGGATCCGTGAATATTCTGTCGAGGTGTCGCCGTAGGAGTGTGGCCGGGCAATCCCCATGATGTGCGTCGCTTAGGGTTGTCGTAGTGCACCCATTTTTCGTCCCCAGTAACAATACGATGAAGAAATCCTTTTCGTTTTTGTCTTTCAAGCAGCTGTTCACAAGCAAATAAACGTCGCTCAACATCTCTTGGTTTCAACTGATACGGTACCCAGTATCCTTGTTTTTAGATCATTCCCAGCTGTTCCAGGCGTTTTGATACTGCTTGCTGAGTTACTCCCAATGATTTTGCTAGCTGTTCTTGAGTTTGGCACGAGTCTTCATTAAGTAAAGCCTCCAGTTCATCATCTTCAAAAGTTTTTTCTCTGCCACCGCTATGCCGATCTTCAACAACAAAATCACCGCTTTTAAAGCGCTGGAACCACTCGCGACACGTTCTTTCACTAATAGTATCATCACCATAAGTACTTGAAATAACCCGATGAGCCTCAGCCGCCGATTTTTTCATGTTGAAATGAAAAAGTAAAATCTCCCGCAAATAACGTGAATTCGGTTTATAAGTTGACATATTTAATTAAGTGTAACTATATCAAATCAAATCAAATCAAATCAAAACACTTTATTCGGATAACTTAGATTATTAGATACACATATTAGAAATTAAATAAAAGTAAAATTAACATAAATAAAATATTTTCTATATCATCCGAATTGGATGACCACTCAGCATATGTTGAGAATAGAAAACTCTCAACGCTGGTATTCTGTGGCTGCCATTTATTGAGCCAGGTCGCACTGTGCCTTCATTGAAAATGACAATAACCATATAACATTAACTTAACAATAGTTATAAATTAAAAACAAAACAGAAAAACAAAAAAAAACAGGTACTGTCACTTTAAAATAAGTATTTTATAAAGAAAAATAATATAATAATATTATAAAGATACATATATACACACAATTTAAGTAAGAACATAGAAAAATATATCTATATACATTCACGCATACACATACAATATACATAGAATATGTATTTATCTTAAGATGAACCTAAATCACAAAATAGTAAAAAAAAATATTTGATATGTTATAAGGAAATATAACCAGTAGATAAAAGGAACAACGTGATCGCATAAAGGATATAAACCACTTCAATACTAATTATATAAAGTTTAAGTCAAAGCAAAAAATTAATTATTATTTAATTGTAAATTGATAAGATATGATTTATATTTTAATTTAAATGCGTTTATCATATTTAATAAACGAAGAGGAGGGGGCAGGTTGTTCCAGCACTTAGTTGCCGTATATTTGAAGCTACCACGAAAAGCTGCTGTATTAAAATGAGGCATACTCAGCATGTTCGACGTAGCCCTTGTATAATGTGTAAGCCGGTCTTCACCAACCCATTTTAATTTGTGATAAAGATATGGAGGCATTTTATATTTAATTATCCCAAACAGTAGTGTGGCAAAATGTAACTGTCGACGATAGTCCATCTTCAGCATGTGGGCATTATTTAAGAATGGTGTAACGTGAGAACGCGGAGGAATTTTGAAACAATATCTTGCGCAAGCATTTTGAACACACTGAATGAGACGCTTGGTACATGCCAAAAGTCTAGGTCCTATCACAACATCGGCGTAATTTAGCTTTGACAAAATAAGAGACTCACACAATATAATACGTACTTTTGTACTTAAATATTTTCTTATGCGATACATTATCTTTAGGCGATAGAAGCAAGCACGAATCGTTTGCTTCACGTGATTTTTAAATCTTAGTTGTTCATCCATTAAAACTCCTAGGTTTCTACATTCAGATACGCGTTCTATCTCCATATTATGTAATTTTATGGATGGTGCTAAGTAAGCCACTTTTCTTATTTGAAAAGGGCTTCCTAGTATCATATATTTTGTTTTATTAGGGTTTAAAATAAGATTATTTGAAACAGACCAATCTACAATATATTTTAAATCAGTATTAAGGTTATTAACTAAGATATTGAAATCTGACGGTTTACATGAGATATAAAGTTGAATATCATCTGCGTAAATATGATATTTGCAATGTTTTATATTGTTAATAATATCAGCACAGTAAAGAGTGAAAAGCACTGGACCAAGAGTTGAGCCTTGGGGCACACCTCTACAAACAGTGCTACAATCAGAAAGATATTTTGAACCGTTTTCGCACAAAATTTCTACTACTTGAGATCTATTAAACAAGTAACTTTTAAACCAATTAATAGTCTCTTTACTAAAGCCGTAAAACATTAATTTAGACAAAAGTAGTGGTAGGTTAAGGGTATCAAATGCGCGAGAAAAGTCTAATAACACAAGAACAGTGACATTACCAGCATCCTGCGCGCATAATATGTCGTCAACTACACTTGCAAGGGCAGTAGTAGTACTTCTTCGCTTTCTAAAACCAGACTGAACCTCGGGCAATATATTATGAGATTCTAGAAATTTCGTAAGTTGACTACACACTATTCTCTCTAAAATTTTTGATAAGCAAGGTAGAATACTGATAGGTCGAAAGTCATTAAGAGACTCAAATGACGCAAACAAAAATTAACTAATATCGATGTCAGGTTATATTTATAGATATCAAAACTGATGGAAAACAACTGTGATTTATTTATTTGAACTATTACTGGCTACTAGCGCCATCTTTTGGAAAACGGCGGGAGCAAAGTTGTAGACCTAATATATATACTCGTATATTGACCAAGGAAATAACTCATAACAAAAAAAAACTACAAAATTTATAAACTACAATTTCCATGATGCGCGGAAAATGAACAAATAAAAAGAAAAAAAATATATTAAACTTATTGCTTTAAGTTCTGGTTTATTTCGACGTTACCTGTTTAACGACAACTTGTATTTTCGTAATAAAGAATATCCATATATAATTTATATTACAAACTAAACTTCATCGTGAAAACTTAGGTAAATTATAGAAAACTATATAAATATATTCTCAAACTCTGTGAAATCGTACTTAGTATGAGTCCAACCTTTTTGGTTGATAATGACCCTCATACATATTCGGCTTCACCACTCAAATAATACGATCATAAACTATCAGACTGACAACTGGTAGTGATAGCATAGACTATATGTGCTTTATAACGACGATATGTTATTATGCGGAAAATAGGAAACAGTTTGTGGTCGTTATGTTTTAAAAAAATCGTTTTTTTTATATACTAGGTAAATATAAGCAAATGTCTTTATGTTTAATAACTATTGTATGGTTAAAATTTATTTATGGGTAACTGAAGCCTAATAAAATATATTTTTTATTTGTAAATTATACATCAAGAAATCCTTACCTTTCACTCCTTATGTCTATAAATATCTTTTATTTCTTTAGTATTGTTTTATTTCAGTTCTTAGTTTTTTTAACATATTAAAACTAGTATTAAAGCCTGAAACATTATCAAAAACAAACGACAGGTTTTAAAAAGTGATGATATAAAAGAGAGCTTTTTAGACCATTATTATTCAAATAAATCAGATGTCCCTTGATGGTAGATGAAAAATTTAAAAAGTGAGTTTAAAAGTTATAAAAGTTTGCTCTAAATTGATATCAAATTTTAATCTTTACGACAAGGAAATTGCATTTTCTGTAAAGCTGAGTTTTAACAAGTAAATAAATAAATGCAATAAAAGGTAATAAAAGTTAGTTAAAGCGGAGTCGACTGCACTTTGAAGTTAACGATGACAGTTTAACTCGATTACTTATTACGATTACGATCTTGTAAGTAATATTACTATCCATAACTTAATAATAAACGTTTGAGACAAAGCTCTGAAAATAAATTGCTTTAAAGGCGGGAAAGGCGTTTAATTCGAGTTGACAATTTATAGGAACCATCTGAATGCAAATAGCGAACTCTTGGTTTTACTAAATCTCTGAAAAATGGATACCAATTGCCTTCAATGATAATATTTTGGATAGATGCAGAGTAATGAAGTGTAAAAGATCCTAGTGCCAAAGCAAGAGCTTTTATATGAATAATAATATACAGAGCCATCATAAGAATAATAGCTGTGTATAATACAAAAAATATATAAAATGTTAACATTATAATGTACCTATATGTTAACATTTAATAACACCGTTTATTACAATTTATCTCTGGTTAAATGAAAGAACACTATAAAATTTATAGAAAGAACACTATAAGTTATACAAAGAACTTTTATATGAATAAAATATTATTGTGTATTGAATTAATTTTATATGCATAATATAGTAATCTGTGACTGACACACCATTCTACTAGTGGTTAACAAATTACATATTAGTTATGGTGATTCCAAGTAATTTTGAAATTAACAATTGTCGCAATGAAAACAAAATATGTTTAATATTTCTATATCGAAAATCTACCTAGTCCTACCTATCTTAACATGATAATTAAAACAATGTAAATAATATGCGTAAAACACTGAGGATCGTTACATTTTTTTTATATAATATTAATATTATTTTATCAATATAATTATATTCAGTCTAAGGATATTTAATTGATGATATTTAACTTTGACTTCTTTTTAAATATTAAAAGGATGAATTCTATTATAACATTCATTTATTTATTTTTGTACATCTGAATTTAAATGACATTAGGTTTAATTAAGTATTGTTAAGATAATATAAATAATATAAAATAATTGACACATAATTATTTTTAACGTTATAAATATATATTTTAAATGAATATCATACTTATTTTGTAGTTATAATGTTTTCAACTTACTAAGTTATCTACAACCTTTATCCAGTGTCCTGAATCTACTCTGGTTTCATTAGCTTCTTAGTACTTAATTAAATTTTAACGCAACTTTAAGTTACCATAGGTAAATTAACTTGTTGTATGAAATTAAAATATATTGTGACAATATATTATGTGCTTATTACATTTTAATATATTACTAATTTTAAAACTGCGTTGAAGTTATACGTCGATAGATACTGAAATATATATTACAAATATAATATTTTAGATTGTTTAAAAACTTATTGCTTTATTTATCAATAAAACATTAAATAAGTATACATAATATAAATGAAATACTGAAAATAAAAACTTATAAAATCATATAATATAGTTTATTTAATGTATAATTCACATGAGGTAGATAAATTCTGATAGAATCTGAAGTGAGATAAAGGATGTGAGACCCATACAGTTCAGAGCTTATAAATAAAGGTTGTTTAGTTTGTGTCCAGTGATTTGATAGTTCTAACTTTAACAATCTGTTAGTGAACTTTTCTTTAAGTCAAAACTGTGTAAGTTTCTTTAAAATACTTTATATTGTGAATATAATAGTATGAATAATGATTAACCTTAGATGTTTTTGATATTATTATTGAATGCAACCAAAATAATTAAAGCTTTTATTTTTATTTAATAAGTATTGTTTTTAGTATCGGACATAGAAACAATAGGAATGCAAAAAAAGAAATCAAAATTTGAAAATGAAATTGTACAGCGTGTACTGTATTTAATCGTGTGTATTGTATTTAATCACTAGTGATTCATGATTGATAATATTTATTAATTATATATTTGTACCCGGTTTTACTCACGTATTTAAAAAAAACGTTATTCAACTGGTTTAGCACCCTTTGGCGGTCCTTCTTTATGAGGCCAGATCATGGCGAACCTCACAAATTATAACATGGGTACAACCGGGTTAACGTCTAAGTCTTCACTATGAATTATGTTATATATTGTTAATTATAATTTAATATTTATATACTGACCAATCAGTAATTTTAATAATTATTGAATCTACCGAAAGCCACAAAGTCCTTCCATGAACATTCATTAATACTAAATTTAAAATTGTATTAGAAACTAATAAAAATGTCAACGTTGAAACGAAAGTAAGTAAATTATTCTTCAGATTTTTTATAAATAAACTTAACAATACATACAAGCTTATTTTTTATATATAATGAAAAATATGTAGACACCAATATTTTCGAAAACCCTTTAGTTAATTAAATTAAGACATTACCATAAAAGCTTTCTAAATTATATAATATTGTTTGGACATTAACAAAGCGCTTATGATTTATTTCATCTCACAATATATTTAAAGAATACGACGCGCTTGGAAGATAAATTACAATCATTTAATGAAGGGGACATTTCCTTAAAGTATAGTGAGTAATTATCAATAAGTTAGAAAGTTATAAATTTTACAAAAGAAATATATGACAGTATCTGAAGAGAAATAGTTATGGATATACTTAACATAAGCTTAGTTTTGAATTAGTTAATTCCTAATAAGATACATTTCTGGTGTAATCAACTTGACTAGTCCATAATACTCGAAGGGAAGTTTTATCGAAACATTATTATAAAAAAATCCTATGCTAATGAAAATATTAAAGAGTAGCTAAACGCACATCGTAATATAAAGAGCACTATGTATATAAATAAAGGCTTTGAATCTGTGGAGCGAGAGCCGACAACAGACAGCGCATCCTTCAGCACTATTCGACTCGACCAGCCCATCGCATTCGACAACTCCTATATACTTCACACTTTCATATTTACGTTTGCATTTACGCATGCCTAAAATTGTGATTTTGTTACTGTATGTTTTGCTGTTGTATATATAAACATGCCCGATAATTAAAAATAATAATAATTATATAGAAATCACAAGTAATAACAGGAGCGTTGCCAGCTTTTGAGGAAGAGCTACGTAGACACTTTTTTGAAGGCATTTCTCATGTCAAATGTTCATTATTAATTTATTTAATTAGGTAACTTTACATTTTAGTTTATTTTAATAATAATTTATATTTTTTTTTTCGAAAACCCTTTAATTAATTAAATTAAGACATTACCATAAAAGCTTTCTAAATTATATAATATTGTTTGGACATTAACAAAGCGCTCGTGATTTATTTCATGTCACAATACATTTAAAGAATAAGACCCGCTTGGAAGATAAATTACGATATCTTAATGGAGGATACATTTCCTTAAAGTATAGTGAGTAATTATGATTGCTAACTTTACTACGTATTTGACATATATATCATAGGCTTGAAAATAATTGTAAAAAAGGCGAATAGTTTTATTTAAAAGTAGCAGTTAGCAACTGCTCCTTTTAAAAATTGTCTACAATTTGTTTTCAAATTGAGTACAATCTTCATCTTCTTAGTTTTTTCTGGAACGCGCTGACCACAGTCCTTATAACCTGGTTCATATACTGGAAAAATTTATTTATCCTACATATTCTGTTACTTTTATTATGAACAGATTTTATTGATAACATAAATTCAGATAAACTTACGGTATATTACCCGTATGTTGTTGTTGTTCAGGAACAGTCTTAATGATAGTAAGATCTGTTTTACATGAACACATTTTTGTATTCAAGTAATAAAAATAAAAAATCATTAGTTGATTTTTACACGCATCGCGTATTAATATTAATTATTAAATATGACAATATTTGCTTTAAATTACAATTATATTTGACATTTTAAGTATTATGATTGTAAAATACCTTAGAGCATAAATAAAAATCAATAAAAAATATAGGTCACAAATATCGAAATCATATGTGACTTCTGGATTCTAAAATACATATTGTGTAATTCTTTGCAGGCTCTAAGACTACAATCGCAACATAAATCCTATCGCGACACTTCATAATGGCTGTAAGGGGTACACCGAAAAACATCACAGAAGGTATTAAGTTTATTTAAGACATCTATAAACCTTTTAAATGTTATCAGAATGTCGGTGGGTTTGGTAGGTTATACTCACCTTGGGATTTGAAACGAATTCCGTTTGATTGAGTGATAATTTTAAATAAACTTAATATCGTAATACACATTTTCAAATGTCTGTCTGAAGTCTGTTTTTATTTTAGTCTTTTATCAAACACCTTTATCTAATACCTGATTCCAAAATCATAACCATTATCATTATACGGAGTCATCTTAAACATGGAAAGTATTCATAATGTAAACAAAGACGATCATTGCGAATAAATTATTGTTCTCACCTATTTGCTCCCAAGGACATGGCAGAGGTGCATCTAGTTCACTCTCATTTCAGAGTCACATTTCAGAGAATCCCAGAGATAACACAGCTTATAAACTTGTTAACATAATATGTTTTATATGTAGCTTATATTAAAATTGAAGTTTGTTTTCTAGAATAATATATAGATATTGTGTGAAATGTAAACTTGTTTGTTAGTTTTTAAAAAATGTTCTGTTTTACAAAGGATTAATGTAAATTCGGTATGTAAAATGATTTCTTCTCCAAAGACTAAGCATTGAATGTATTTGTAACTTTATACTGCATTATATATCGCACATGAATTCCTCGTCCTCGTAATGATTAAGTCGAGCAACATTGTTTAATCTTGTATAATTTGTTAGCTTTTTTAACTCATGCAATTTACAATTGCTTCCTTTCCATTAATTTTTCGAAAAATAAGTTTTCATGAGAATAATTTTCCTAACTATGATATACCGTATATTTGTAGTTGTGTTTAGTTGTTTCATGTATAACTTACGTCACTGGGGAGTATGAGATGAATGTTTGTTGTAAAGTGCACTAAAAGCACTCATACTGTTATGTTATTTGGTTCAATAATATCACATATGTTAAGACAGATATTATCCTTATCAGATTCAATTAAAAATATTATTGCGTTGATAAATCCCATATTTTATACGTATCAGTATATAATATATGTCTATTTATTAAGTATATATTACTTAAAGTATTGTTTTCTTAAACAAACGCTGCATTATTCTCAAAACGAAGCGATAAACATAACAATTACGTTAAGGGATTTCTCTAATCCTTCTGTCACTCAAAACAGATTGCCATTCGTCACTGCGGTTCTGTTTTCTTTCTCGGTTTTATGTAAGAAATAAGAAACAAAATGAAAATCATATAAACAATATTTATTTCTATTGACCTTACACATGATCTTGAAACAACTTGCGTGATTTTTTAATAATTATCTCAAATGTGTTCTTAAAACGAAACTACAGAATAGGGTTTAAGTGACAATATAATATTTTTCTTTTCTATATATTATAATTAAGTAACGTCATACTTCCCGTCATAGACTTTTTGATACAAATGGTCACAAGTTATCACATAGAACGACAAAGGCTTGTTGTTTAGTTAAGTTTACAATATATTATATATTATCCCTTTCTATCGTTTATATAATAAATAAAATATTAAACATATTTTTAAAATCATTAAATCTAAAATACATAGAATCAAACAAGAAATTTTGAAGGACTGAAAGTTTTTGTGTTTTACATAATAAGTAAGTCTTATATGTGAAGTGCAAATGACATCAAAAGAAGATCACAACGAAAGATTAAATATAGAATGAGGCATCTAATGTGGCTGTTACTGATAAATAAGATTCTTAAATAGGAATGGCTTTGTGGATATATGATGTGATGGCTCCTGACGAAACCCCATTTTGAAGCGAGGATTCCCTAATGCTTCACCAAAAATAATCTCCTGTATGGTCTTTTTAATATTAAGCCAAAAACACTTATTTACTTTATGTTACATAAAGTATTAAGACTTACAGCATTGTTCATGAACACAAGAGATGTGTAATGAGTATAGTACGGAGGATAGTATAACGTACTCTGAGACAAAACGCTCGGTCGCGTTCAATCAACTGACATCTCTCATTCACAATGAGTGAGACGTGCACTGCTACATTTACTGAGATTCACTCCACAGCAGATTTACTATCCTATTTGTGTTGTACAATGGATACAATGTATTTACAATTTATAATTAATTATAACAAAATAACATTTATCCACAACTCATAATCATAATTTGAGTACGTAAATACATTCAACATTTAATAAGCTCATTAAGCTTCGAATATTATTTCGTTTCCCCAAAACTGGTAACCCACAGGATATGAATCAGAGTACGAGCCTCTGGAAACGCAACCTCTATAAGTTATAATGAGATTTTCAATTCGCATAAAGCTTTGAAATAGTGAAGATAATTTTAATATATTTTCTACAAACATACAAATTATTTCAAAAAGATTTAATTATTTTTTATTTATTAAGTCGGAATATAAAATGTTTAATACTAATTTTATTCGATTCGGTTAAGATCAAATGAGATCTATTCTCGGATCTCATGAACTAGTATAAGTAATGTAGGATTAGTTCTAAAAACAGGAAAACTCGCAGTGGAAGGAGCCTGTCTTTATAAACCAAATGCATACTCGTGATATAGGATCTTTAAATACTTTTTGAGGGCAGATGGTGGACTGTGATACTCTTTGACATCTGTGATACACATTACATCATTATTTAATAAATTTACATGAACTTTGTACACTAAGCTGGACTTCATCTTAAACACAGAATACAGTTTCGACAATTTTATTATCAACTACCCTTGATCAAATCTTAAAGAATAATGTTAGTGAGAATCGGATGACTTTCTTCCGTTAAATTGTATTATTGTCGGATGGGTCCGAAATGTATCAATTTCTTATTCGAATAATTGAAATTTGAATTAAATAGAATTCTAAACTTTACTCATGTGTAAATAACTTTTTCATACAAATTGTATTTTTATGCCTAAATCAAGAAACTGAATATATTTACATCAAGGCTTGCGTTTCTTGTATCCGGAGTCTTTAAACTAAACGAGACTTTAAAGACAAATAGAAGTTAAAATTAGTGTTCAATCTACATATAGATAAAATAGCTTTTGCATTCGGCCCTGCCTACATTAAATTATTAATAATTCAATCACAACCTCCCTACGTATGTGTTCAAGGTTTGTATTTTTTGGTAATAAACATTTGTTTATTACATATGTACGAAGATGACCCGTATTTATTACAATCAAGAATAACTTTATACATTAAAGACTAATAATACTGCTAATTACTCTGTGACAAGTACTAGATACTAGGTTTCCGAGGTACTTTATGCTTCATGAAGCATCATAGCATATAATCTTTGTTAGATTATTTCACATTAGTAGTTCCATCAAAGTAACTTAATACCTTCAAGTATAGTTCAGGTATATAATATTAAAATAAACGAGGATAATAAAAAGGTATCAAGGGTCATGATTACGTAATCGTCATTTAGTGAAACATCGACATTGCTTGACATACATTTAATTACACCTAATTACATTGCGCAACTGACTCCGTGACTGAGTGTGTATCAGTGTGGCTGAGTGTGTTAGTGTGTGACTGAGTAAGGTGCGTTCATCGCACATCACTTATATACATTTAATATTGCTTATTTGCACAATATATCCCCTATAAATCTAAAACTTTCCTCTCAAACAAAGTAGTAAAGTGTATCTTTATAAGGCAACATTATTCTACTTGCTACTAAGTATATTCTCTTTCTTGCAAGTCTTTATATGCAAGAGTGTTTCTTTTTTTTTGTATACTTACCAAAGCGTATTACCTTTACATATAACGGCAGTAATCTTATTCATTTGCATCATAATCATGCACATTTATTAAATGAAGAGAAAGCTAATGAATGTTGAATGTTGTTTAAAGACTGTATTGAGGTAAGATTAGCTTTAATAATACGAAATAAACAAATTTTATTTACAATTTGTTTTTTTTTGTTTTTTTTATTTACCTAAGAATGATGAAGTGTAAATAGTTATTGCAATATAAAATTAAATATACAAATATGACATATGTAATAAAAACTTAAAAACAAAGAAATGTATAGTTTACTTTATCTTGTTTTCACTTATAACACACAAAGAAATGTAACTTTGAAGCGACAGACATGATGAGTTTATAATAATTGTACTTTTAACTATCGACAGATATTTATAGCTATTCAAATATAGACCCAAAAATTATACTATAAAGAATTAAATATACAAAGCCTTTCATTTATTAAATAAAGGGTACTTCATTTTATTAAAAACCAAAAATATTTGGTGTAAATTAGAAAATAAAATTATATCTGTTGAAGCAATAAACCGCACAGCTCCGTTTGGAGAGTGTCGGAAGGATGTGATGTCCCTCACGTGCTCACATAATACATTTAACCTTATTTCATATTTTTATACATAATTATAATACATCTCAAAACGTAACTTTATAGAACACATTTTAAAGATTCATATTAAAAAAAATTACTGCAGGTCCCTGAAACAATAAAGTTACACACACATTAACTCAGTTTTTTTATAAACAGTGTAAAATCATGACTTCTGACACAAACAGACTAATAATAAGACTAATATTGTGTACGGTGTGGTGTGCATGAGAACGTTCAATAAGCTGATGGCTCTCTAAGACGCAGGACGAGCTTAATGAAGAGAACAACTGATCGACCATCTGTAATGACCCCTTTGTATACCTTTTCTGTATATAAATAAACCTATCGTCGCTTCATCGCAAACGTGTCATAGTTATATTTAAAGATAATTATTAATATCTATAAAAATATATACAAGGGATATACTTACAGTTCACTGAACAAGAAACTTCGTTAAGTCTCAACTTTTAAACTTTTATTAGTATTGTCGTATAATTTTATTAATAATCTAAAGGTTTAGTTCAGAGTTAAGTACTTATTCTGCAAGCTTTCTTCAAGTTCCACTTTCTTAATTACTTATAGAAAACTATAAACACATTATTCCTTATAATTTAATATCCAATAATGCTTTATTAAAATACTCGTAGATGTAAATAATTGTAAAATGACAATAAATACTGTGTTGGATATTTTATTTACTTTTATTAACTTTCAATCTCTCCTTTATTTTTAATACATAAATTATATAACTATTGGCGCCAACAAACCCTCAATTTTGACTAGCTGCGCTCGCGAAATCTAGGGTGCCGTTTGCATATTGAGCGAAGCGAGCCCAGTGTATTGACTCATCGTTTCCCATTGACTTTTATTTTATTAGCCACAGTTTTAATAAACCAAAGCAATGATGGAGTTTTAGCAATGTGTAAATATTGTATACATATTTATATTAAATACACAGCCATTCATCAAACAAAACAGCAAAAGGAGAAAATAAAATGTTGTTGTAAAGTTGTGAGGAAGCCAATTTAAGGTCCACACTCCGTTGCCAAAGATCCACATTTACATACAGATTATTTACACATGGCTACGATGGCTTTTTCTCTGTTGGGAATAACTTTATAAAGATTAGTGTGATGGGACTTTAAACTCTTTTGCTCTTGGATATTGGGTATAAGAATTAACGATACGCTTTGTTAACAGCAAGTTAATAATACCGAATAATGGTAAGTATTTATCTGTTTTTCCATCTTTACTCATAAAAAGTATTATGGTTTTTCTAATAAAAACTTTCTAACAATGGCAGAAAAATAAATAAATGTTAGAAAACATATTTAAAATTTTATTTTATAATATTTTTTACTTACTCAAAAGACACAAAGCAGAAACATAATTTTCTGAGATTTATAAAATTTTATTTATCTTATTAATAGGACGATCTTGTTGTGAACAAAATCTAAATTACTTGAAAATTTCTCAAAATGCACTTCCCTATTGAACGCTGTAATTAAATTCCTCCTTAACGCAATTTAAGAAGAAATTGCTTGTCAACCTGTTTCCTTGACAGAGTCATTGCTAAAAGTAAAGTTCTCATAAAAAGAAAATTGTTTGGATAGTTCGAAGTTGATGTTATTTTATTACTTTTATATGTTGTTACAACTTATTTGAAATGTTTATAATAGAAGGTAAAGGAAAGATCATAAATATTTAAAATAATTTATTTACTAAGAGAAATTATTTCAAAATATGTGCGTTATAGCAACAAGGTAAAGTTATGTTAGAATATTTAAAAATGGTAATTCATATTTTTATGGTATATTATATGTTACTGCCAACAGTCATTGATTAACATTATGAAATGTAAAGATTGAAAGCAAGTGCATATTACGAACAAGGTCGTGTCACGGAAATCAACTATTATTTCAAAATTGATGTATTATACGCATAATTATATTTTGCTTTAGAATTACTATTCTATGAGTTATTTTACACCAGATCATTTATGTTATTATCAGGTCAGTATACAAAGTTTATCATCAGAGCAGAGAGGCTCGGGTGTGTGAAGGGGTGGAGGAGGTCGAAGGCTGTTAGCAGACCAGGCACAGTCACATATATCAGTTATATATTTTATCAGTATCGGAATCAGAAATGATATATGTATTATCAGTTATTACCGAGTAGTTAAACCAAAATAGGAATATAGATAAAATCCATTTCTTTATTATTTTTAACATTGCAATGTAAAAACTTTTTAATTTTAATTAATCAATATAAAAGAAAAGGTTCTAAAAAAATGCATTATCTTTATAACGGATATAAAAATGTGAAACCCTTGAGTTAGTTTTTAAACCTTTAAACAACGGGAGAAATTTAAAAAGAGACTAACAAAAGCGTATTTTTAATGCATAAATAAGTATAATCTTACATCTTAGCATTGCATGTAAGTAATCCTACGTTAAGTAGGAGACAGCCATTATATTGATATCGTCTTCATAAAAAACTAGTTTACAATATTTAAGATAAAAAGACAGTCATATTAATCGGAATGTTGGTTGCTTTAAAATAATTAAACCTCGCCAGATAACGCGTTCATCTCGATTCGCGTGACTGAATTAAAGGATCTAGGCACCCGTGTTGGCCACGAGCCAGTGTTAGTTACTTCCGACTTTTAACATCGACAACTTATTTCTTCTACTTAAAATTCTCTGTGACTTATAATTGTTTTTTATTATATTTTTATTTTAATATAAATATTTATGTAGTTATCTAAAAAGAAGGAAGAAGAATCGACGTGAAAATATTTATAATAATTCATACTATAATTTATTTATAAAGAACTAATTATTAATGGCATGTATGAAGATTTGATGTCCTGTGGCCGAGGCGAAAGAGGTATGCAGGGACCGTAGCGTTTGGCGCTCCGTCTTCTCTGGCTACCCCGCAAGGGATATGGCGTGAAGATAAATAAACAGAATATAAATAATTATTAATTACATCTATTTTTAGTCTTGGTATATTGAAAGACTTCCAGGAAGTACTAGAGATTATTGTATAATGATTTATTTATATCTTCGGGAAAATATCATTTTTTGAAACTGTGTAACTAGTTTTCTTCTCTATTATTACAATACTAAAAAGAACAATTATGAAAATGAACCCCATGACTTATTATTTTTAAAACTCTCCGTTTAAAATTTCAAATCAATGAATCATTAAATCAAATATTTTATTCTTTTGTTACATTGCATAAGTTGTTACTAAATTATTACTTACATACACGAGACACACTTACACTCTATGACTTTGTTTGAATCACTTTGAGAATAAATTATATATATTCAAGCAACTCAATTGAAATATTTCATTATTTATATTTAACTTTCCCTTTACTTTTATAATAAAAAAATAAACACTATTTTAAGTTAAAGCTGTCTCTTTTCAGGTTTGTGGCAATAACTGCCGAGTCGGTGATTGCTTTAACAATAAAAATGTTTCCAACTTATCAATTAAAGTTAGGCCGCTTGTTGTAAACATTTCAAAGAATTTGTTTAATTCTTGAAAAATAAATCCCTCAGCGAAGAATTTCGCAACAGATTGAATCTAGAACTCGGTTTTCAAACAAAGGAGAATAGTGCATCTTTGTAAGGCGACGTTTTGTTGTTATGATTCGTATTCCACTAACAAGCGCTTCCTTTTCTTATAGAATACTAGCTTTTACCCGCGGCTTCATTCGCATTTGAGTCATTAAATAAGTATTAGATCATTGCGATAGAAATGAATCAATACGATAACTATATTTTATTGCTTAGGTGGGATAGTCCATTTTAAAAAATTCTACACACAATAAAGTATCAAAAACTTAAAATATGCTTTATCGAATTACAACAAATTTAAACATTTACTGTAACAAAAACAAATAATTTAAAAGATAAAATGCAGAGTATTAATCTAGGATATTTTTATAGACTATATTATAAGTTTTTCCTTCGGGTGCAAATATGTGTAAATTCCGAGCATTAACATAGATACTCGCAAACAGGCTATATATAGTTGACCATGAGAGAAGCATGACTTTTCTAAAGACACTTCCGCTACCTGTGATGTTTGCTCTTGTGTTTTGTTTATAATAATAGCAAAACTAAGCGTCATGGGAAGCTGAACCCTTTTGAATTGGAACGGAAGGTCAGTGGGAATAATTGGAATCCGAGGTATGATCACACTTTTTCTGTTAAAATATTAACTCCAAGTATATTTTGTCTCAATTTCGTTATCCGAAGCCGTGTTCCGTTATATAGCAGAGGAACATTTAGATTTCACATAAGTATACCAGTAATGCTTTTTAGTTTAGTTTAGTTTTAATTGAAGTTTAATTGAAGTTTGCTTGGTATTAAAAAATTTACAACTACGATAGCAATATTACCTATAATATTATTGTAAGACTTTATTTTTGGCGCAAAAAACAAACAGCAAAATGAAATTGTAAAAATACATTACAAACAATAATAAAACTACTTTTATATATTTTATGAAAAGACGGTTTAAACGAAAAGAATGTTTTAAATACTTTATACCAAGATTAGCGAGGGCTAGTAGAAAACGCAGCTAAGTTAGTGTTAAACAAGATTGTGTTCATGAAACCGTTTTAAAAAAAGATGAAGGGAGAGAATATGATAAAATGAACTCAATATTGACTATAATTTTTTTTTTTTTTTCTTGTTTGTCTCTGCTGTTAACCCTACTGGCCATGACAGCGTCACCAGTGGAACATTGACTATAAAGCCATTTTCCTAATAGTATAAATATCTGTCCTTGAGTTGACTCCACCAAATCGGATCTATTTCTATGTAAGATCTAAAATATTTATTGTATTGTCAAGGAAAAGAAAACAAAATTACAAAGAAGCAAGCGAAAGATAAAACATGATAAATTTGCTTACAAATTGAGAAGTGGAGAAAAAAAAAAAAAAACAAAAACATTTAAGATTAATAGGAGTGGGAGAGGTGTCTGTTTCAATAACGACTGTGAGATATCGCACACCGCATTGATCTCTGACACTGACACTTGGAACAATTTGTCTTTATCAATGAAACACTATATTATTTTAAGATGAGCTATTCGGTTGTGATTGTGACTTTTTGATGTTGTTATAGAACTATTTAAAAGAAATACGATTTGGCTTTTAGTTTTGATGAATATAATAACTTTTAAAGATAATATATTATTATAATTGATAAATTGGCGTTAATTATAAAATGTAAAGTTATGTCAAGTCTATATATTAGGTTTTTGTACATAGGTCCTCAAATTTGAGGATAGAAGTTCATCATCATTTATGAACATTTGTGAACAAACGATCGGAGCAGAGAAAAGAATCCCTTGTTTTCAGAGCAGAGAATAGAAACCCTTTAGAGCAGAGAAAAGAAATCCTTGTTTACTTAATATACCTAATATTAAAATATTCTCCAACATGCATCAGTTTGTATAGGTCTAATGAGATGCTTTACGTTACAAATCTGGAGAGGAAATTCTGAAGTAAATCACGGCATGAGAATATGTGAAAATATTTAACAACTTCTTCTTTCCAAAGGTTAGCTTCACAAGAAAGATTCGTTTTTTGAGAGACGCAAGTAACTCAGCATTCTTTATTTTCTCTTTTAAAACAACATTTATTCACAAATTATAATCATAATTTGAGTACGTAAATATATTCAACATTTAATAAGCTCATTAAGCTTCGAATATTATTTCGTTTCCTCAAAACTGGTAACCCGCAGAATATGAATCAAAGTACGAGCCTATAATAATATATTTTAAAACTAATGTTGTACTATAAGTTTTGCCAACGACGATACTTTGATGAACTTTCATTTAAATTTTAAATTGGTCTGAATAAATTTTAAAATGTAATAGTCTGTCGGGTTTTAAAATTTTCTATTTGTTTAGAATTGCGCTTATAAAGGCGCTTTGATTTACAAATGGGATTGCATATTATTTTTCAAAAAACCTATTATTTCAATTGAGTCTACATTTTTTACAAAAGTATTTTAAATTGAAAGGAAACATCTACTGTGTACACTACAATGATATGCTAACAGTTTCCGTCGATTAATACATATTTTAATGGAAGTAAGCTGAATACTTTCTAGGAGTGTAATTTCTATGTGTACTGTAAGTACACAATATTTGATCTTAACGCAATTAAGTATTAATTATTTACAATATATTTTAAGAGATCCCATTGTAACAACAAACAAGATAACATTTTCAGTTAAAACTATTTCGAATAAATATTACTTAAATATATCATTAGAGAGAATTTTCTATACACAATTTTAAACAAATTTGATAATCAGGTCACAGGCCTAATAAAACCGGATTGACTTATTAATTTAGATGTTATGACGGTATTGTGTTACATGATACTGGTTATTCCCTAAATTGAATTTGATTCCGATACAAACTAGTAAGTAAGAAGCTGAAAACATGTTATTGAAATTTATTACAATATATAAATTATTTTCCCCTTCCATCGTTAACATAAAAAAGAAAACATAAAATCTAATGAATACAAGATAACTTTAAAACTTTTTGTGTTTTATATTAAAGTAAGTTTTATACCTTAAGTGCAAATGACATCAAAAGGAAATAACAATAAAAGAATAAATGCAAATTGAGGAATCTAATGCCGTTATTCTTGTAAATTAGATTTTTTAAACAGAAATGTCCTGGTGGATATAAGTCCTGACAAATACCACAATTTGTAGCGGGGATTTATTTAATGTCTTAACAAAAAAAAACCACTTACTTCGTCTTTCTAAAAATAAGACAACGAACATTTACTTCATGTTACATTAAAAATTGTATTAACATACATTATTTTTAAAAGTTTATAAATACTTTAAACTGTAATTAATTTATTAATAACTAAGGGCTTAATTCATTGTAATATGGTTTTAAAATATTATTCTAACTGTTCATTATAGAACAAAGAATTCTTTAGGGTGAGTTATCTATTATTTGTAATATTTTTTATGAATAATATTTCAACTAATTAATGTATGTATGTATGTGTTACAATAAATAATAAGTGATAACTGTTTTTATTTCAATTAGACATACACTTTTTAAAACGCCAAATTTAACATGTTAATAAGAATGTAGAAATGTGAAGAGGAATCAATAAGAAACTTTTTCTGTTTGAAATATTTTGTTAAATATACATTTCTTTATTCTAATGTTATGTGTTTCTATGCTAAATAAAAAAAGAGCTCTTTTTATGATTTATAGCATTGTTAATGAACACAAGAGATGTGTAATCAGTGCAGTACGGAGGATAGTATAACGTACTCTGAGACAAAGCGCTCGGTCGCGTTCAATCAACTGACATCACTTATTCACGTGCAACACTGCATTACTACTGATATACTCTCACACTACATACATACATGTATTATATTTACTTTGTATATCTAATTGTATTTTATACTTGAAACAAACAATGCATTTAAAGATAATAATTTAAACAATATATTTCCAAATTAAAAAAGAATTTGATAAAAATTAACAAACTTTAAGGTTTGTCGAAATAATTACATAGATAAATCTTTTTTTGAGTAATTTTTTTAGAAATGTCTTGTTATATTTATATCAAACAAAAGAATGTAATTATATAATACATTCATTGTCTTGTCTAAGCTAAAAAGCTACAAATAATTTTTCTTTCAAGTTTGGTCTGTATAATATTTCGTGGTTAAAATATTATGTTTCAATTTGCTCCGCTAAATAGAAAATAAATTAAATATCATATTTATGTCCTTGTATGACTTCGTAATATTTTTAACACAAATCCTAATATTTCTAAATATAAGAATAGCCAAGAATTTTTAATATAATAAAATGTTCCGTCTAGAATTAGTCACGTTTTTTCAAAATTACAAAGATAAAGTAATATAACAAGAAATAAAGAATCCATAATAACTTAAGAAAAATTTAATTGAATTCAACATGTTTTCTATTTTAAATTAATGTTTTTTTAAGTCTTATCAGTATCCAGCAACATGGATCCATATTAAACAAAGCGTACTTTTTTGGCAGCTTGCCTTAATTACAGTGCAACTTGCAACTCTAAGCTGGCTTTCTAACTTAATAAGACCCGGTGAATTGCAAGCGTATATCTACAAGGTATGTTATAATTAACAATAAATAAAACTTACAACTTTACAACTACTATTTGTAGACAATGAAAAGCACTGCTTTGTGTATGTAACAAGAAAAAATCATGAATAACTTTTAAAATAGTCGATTATCGTGTTTTTAATTGTTTATTTATTTTTGAAGTCTTTGATTATCAGTATTAGGTATTTAATATCAGATTTTATCATTTACCAAATTAAAAAAAAATTTGGCAATACGAAGTATCAGTCACTTTAGTTTCGGCATAAAAAGATAAAAGATAGAATACGGAAACACAATTCACAAGCAGTCTGACGGAAATGGATATAAATTTACCGAGCAAGAATTTTTATCTATACTTATAATAAATCTGTAGAGAGGTCAATTCTGTACATGAAATATATTTACAAAATAAGTAGCAGGGGGTGATTAGTGTTCGATACTGATGCCAAAAATGCAGTTAAAAAAATTTTTGTCTGTCTGTCTGTCTGTCTGTCTGTTTGTATGTTATTTATAGAAAAAAAAACTACTCGACGGATTTTAACGAAACTTAGTACAATTATTCTTTATACTCCTGGGCAGGTAATAGTATACTTTTCATCACACTACAATGAATAGGAGCAGAGCAGTGAAAGGAAATGTTGAGAAAATGGGAGAAGTTGCTTGATTTTTTAAGCTTCCGTCGCGTGTGCAGCCTTAATGGTTAGAGCTACATAGAAACTATGTATAACGGAAATATTCTACATAAAAATACACGAAAAATATTCCAAGACAGCATATATCTACCTTTTATAGTTAACTCACAATAACACGCATAACTCTCGATAGCTTAGCAGTTCGGAGATTTCTTATTATATTTGTTTACTTTTACGTTTATAAAACCAATAATGCTCACCATCATTCCTAATTAAAAAAAAAATAAACATTAGCACCAATTCAATAAAAAAAGAATCATTGAAATCGGTATAGAAACACCAAACTTATACTTACTTACATGAAATACGCCAACAAGACATCGCGCGTGAATAGTGAATCAAGCTATAAGGATTATTTTTGCGTAACGGTTGCCGCGCTCGACGGGGCTCGCGGCGGCAGAGTATAAAAGGGGCGGGAGGCGAGCGCAAGCGTCATTCAATATTTGGCTGTTGATGCGTTCAGAGTGTTGAACTTTATTGACAGACAATAATTGTTATTTTATAAACCGTGCTTATCAGCGCGACTTTTTGTCTTTAAATAGTTTATTTTAATTTCTTTTGTTGTTATTTTCTAAATTAGTTTTAGTTTTGTTTAAATTCTTAACTATTAATAGTTCCTATTTTATTTCTTTTTAAGTAGATTTAGATTCGATTTTTAGATTAGATAATAGATAGATAGATTAGATTATTGTTAGATTTTTAGTTACTGATAGGTTAGTTTTGGGCATTTTATGTTTAGTTTTTTTTGTATTGAGTAGATAAAAGCGTAGGTAGGTACTTTTATTAATTATAGTATTCATAGGTATTTTTTATTTATTTTTAAGTGAAGTAGGTATAGGTAGATATTGCCTACTATCTACCTATACTGCACACGTGTTTTAGCTTTATTTTCATTTCTTTTTTTTTTGTACCTAAGTTGTAGGTAGGTAGGTACATATTTCTTAGTTTAATTCTATTAGAATATTAGGTATTTAAGTTTAAATAGGCACTTAGATTTATATTTTTTTATTATATAGCAGCTGTACTTAGAACATCTAAGGTTTTTTTTGTATTAGCATAGGTACTTTGATTAATTACAGTAGTTGTAGGTATTTCTTATTATTCATTTTTAAGTGAAGTAGGTAAGTGTAGATAGTATTGCACACGCATTAAGTATAGCTTTATTTTCATTTTTTATTCTTTTGTAATTTGTAGGTACCTACGTACATATTTATAATTCGATTAGAATATTATTTTAGTTTTAATAGGCACTTAGATTTATATTCTATTTATTATATACTTAGCTATAGTTAGGACCTCTGACGTAAGTTTATTGTTGGGTAACTAAATAGAATTTAAGTTACCGTCGATTAAAAATAAAATAAACGATGCCACCTAAAAAACGACCATCTTTATCTCGAACTTCGAGTCAAGCTAGGAGAATGAGAATGACGCGTTCTCAAGAATCGGAAGAGGAAAGAGCACATCGGTTAAACTCTATGAGAGTTAGTGCCTCAACATCTCGAGCTAATGAAAGCTCTCCAGAAAGAGAGATGCGATTAGCAGCTGAAAGAGCGAGACGAGCTACAACACGGGCTTCTCAAAGCTCTTCTCAACGAGAGCTAAGGCGTTCCATTGACCGGGAACAACATGCGTTATCCCGAGAAGCTGAAACTGCTTTACAACGAGAATTGCGACTCACAGCTGACCGCGAACGGCATACATTATCTCGCGAGTCTGAAATCTTCACTGAGAGGGAATTACGGCTTACAGCTGACCGCGAACGTCATATTTTATCTCGCGAGTCCGAAACCTTCACTGAGAGGGAATTACGGCTTACAGCTGACCACGAACGTCATATTTTATCTCGCGAGTCCGAAACCTTCACTGAGAGGGAATTACGGCTTACAGCTGATCGCGAACGTCATATTTTGTCTCGAGAATCTGAAACTTTTACTCAATATCAAGACCGTTTGACAAATGATAGGGCGCACCATAACATGATTCGATCTCTTGAAGATGAACATGAGCATGAACAACGACTAGAGTCGGGACGCGATTATTACAATTCTTTGAGACAAGAACAATTGATTACTTTATCTAATGAAAGATTAAGAATTGAAAATATTCGGTCGCTTGAAACAGAAGAACAGCGAGAGGCCCGTCTTACTGCAGATAGATTTCGACATGGTCTTAATGACTTAGATATACACGTGGTAGATCAATCTACAAATTCGGTGGCGTGGTCCGATAAATATAAAAGTGGGTTTGCTTATAACCTCACAATTGATTACAGATCATCTTCTGAAATAGGCGATATGAACGTAGTATGTTCCTTTTGTAATGCTTCGAAGTGGAGGAAGGAGTCTGCTGGTTTCTGTTGTTCTGGAGGTAAAATAAATTTGCCTTCGTTCGAAGACCCACCGGAACCTTTAAAATCACTACTTTTAGGGGAACATTTGCAATCCAAACAGTTTTTAGATAATATTCGCACTTATAATAGTGCATTCCAAATGACATCCTTTGGTGCTAAACAAATCTCAGAAGGCCCTTTCATGCCTACTTTTAAGGTACAAGGTCAGGTTTACCATTTGATAGGGTCCCTGTTGCCTGAAGAACAACCTAAATTTCTTCAAATATATTTTGTATCCGATTACAACGAACAGTCGAATATAAGAAATCAATATTTTCCGAATTTAAATACTGAACTCATTTCACAACTTCAGAACATGTTACATCAGGTTAATTCGTACGTATGCAGTTTTAAATCGGCATTAGAAGCCCTTTCTCAAGATGGTAATAACAATTATAAAATTGTTATAAATGCCGATAAGCGTCCAACTCAGGAACACCCTGGGCGTCATAACGTTCCATCCACGAATGAAGTTGCTGTAGTACTGGTCGACCAGGAATGTGATAGGCGTGATATCGTTATACGTTCCAGAGACAATCGTTTGCAACGTATTTTCGAAACCCACAGGGCTTACGACAGTTTGCAATATCCTATGATATACTGTCGAGGGGAAGATGGTTATAATTTCGCTGTATACCAAACCGATCCGCGCACAGGCGCACCTAATTATAATAAAAAGGTGTCATGCCTTCAATTTTATTGTTACCACCTGCAAGTGAGACGGAATAGATTGGTATACTTTCAACGTTTTCGTGGCTTATTTAATCAGTTTATTGTTGACATGTACGCAAAAATTGAAACCGAAAGATTAGTTTATATACGATCTAATCAAAGGCAGCTGCGCGCTGAAGAATACGTGCACCTTCGCGATGCCATGCAGCAAGATAACGATACTGTGAATATGGGTCGTTTAGTTATTTTACCCTCTTCTTTTACTGGTGGTCCACGCTACATGCATGAACGTACTCAAGACGCTTTTTGTTACGTAAGAAAATATGGACGTCCCGACTTATTTGTTACTGTAACTACCAATCCCAAGTGGGATGAAATCACTCGGGAGCTTCTTGAGGGTCAGGCACCGCATGACCGCCATGATATTATTGCAAGAGTGTTTCATTTAAAATTAAAATCAATGATAGATCTTCTTACCAAAGATAACATTTTTGGAGAAGTATTGTGTTATATGTATAGTGTTGAGTGGCAAAAACGCGGCTTACCTCACGCACATATCTTGCTTTGGTTAAAAGATAAGGTTCGACCTAATGATGTAGACAGATTAATCAGTGCTGAAATTCCAGATCCGACTGCAGATCCCCTGTTATACGACATTGTTAAAACTCATATGATACATGGTCCATGTGGTGCATTTAACGCAAATGCTCCTTGCATGCAAGACGGTCGTTGCACTAAAAGGTATCCAAAAGCATTAGTGGATGAAACTGTAACAGGACATGATGGATACCCATTATATCGTCGCCGTTCAAGAGACAATGGTGGTTTTACTGTTGAAAAGCGAATGTCTGGACAACAGGTTACTTTAGATAATAGGTGGGTCGTTCCGTATTCGCCTGTATTGTCCAGAGCATTTCAAGCTCACATAAATGTAGAAATGTGTAATAGTGTAGAGTCAATTAAATATATTTGTAAGTACATTAACAAGGGCAGTGACCAAGCTACGTTTGCGTTAAGAAATGAACATGATGAAGTTACTAGATTTCAGTCAGGCAGATATATCAGCTCTTCAGAAGCTGTGTGGCGGATCTTAAGTTTTAATATTCACGAAAGATATCCACCTGTGACCCATCTGGATGTTCATCTGGAAGGCGGTCAACGTATATATTTTAACGCCGAAAATGTTACAGAACGATTAGAGAACCCTAGACAAACAACTTTATTGGCATTCTTTCGACTTTGCCAAACTGATAATTTCGCAAAGTCTCTTTTGTATGAAGAAGTTCCATCGTATTATACCTACGATAAACAACGAGGTGTCTTTAACCGTAGACGCCGAGGCAGGCCTGTAGATGGCGAGACAGGTATTTTCAAAGAACATGTTCTTGGTAGAGTGTATACTGTTCATCCTAACAACGCAGAGTGTTTTTATTTGAGATTATTATTACATACAGTGCGAGGACCAACATCATTTATAGATTTGAGAAAAGTAGACGATGTTGTTTATCCAACTTATCATGCAGCTTGCCAAGCGCGTCATTTGCTTGAAAATGATCAACATTGGGATGACGCTTTAGCAGAATCCTGTGTTAGTGATAATCCACGACGGTTACGCCATTTATTTGTAACATTACTCACATTTTGTAATTTATCTGATCCTGTCCAATTATGGGAAAAATATAAAGAAAAATTTGCAGAAGACTTTCTTCGGAATTTATCTCACAATAATGAAGGCGCAACTAATGATAATTTTCGAGATCTGGCTATAAATCAGTGCTTATTAGCTCTTCAGGAAGACTTAACAGCAGTAGGCGGTAAATCACTTTGTGAATATGGTTTGCCAACGCCAACCTCAGTCGGAGAGGTTACCAATAGGGAATATTCCGCAGAGATTGGTTACAACCCAATGGAACTGCTGGTAACATTAGAAAACGGTGTCCCAATGATGACTGCAGAACAACGCTTAGTCTATGATCGCGTGTGCGAGAGTGTGCAGAATAATTTAGGAACAATATGGTTTTTAGATGCACCTGGAGGAACTGGGAAAACTTTTTTGACTAAATTAATATTAGCTTATGTTCGAAATCAGCGTAAAATCGCTCTTGCCGTGGCTTCATCAGGTATAGCTGCAACATTGCTACCAGGAGGTAAGACTGCTCACACTATGTTTAAAATACCAATTAATTTAGATCGCACGGAAAGTCCAACCTGTAGTATTTCAAGAAATAGCGATAAAACTAAGGTATTGCGTGAGTGTAATTTAATCGTATGGGATGAATGTACGATGGCCCATCGAAAAGGAGTAGAAGCAGTAGACAGAACTCTAAGGGACATAAGACAAAATGATCGACCAATGGGCGGTATTACGGTTTTATTTTGTGGTGATTTCCGACAAACCTTACCGGTAATACCACGGGGAACCCGAGCTGATGAGATTAGGGCTTGCCTGAAAAGCTCTTATTTGTGGCGTGATATACAATCGGTGCATTTGACTATAAATATGCGAGTGAGAACTGGAGACAACGCAGATAATCGTGAATTTTCTGATACATTATTGAAGATTGGTGAAGGTACCTATCCACAACTACACCAAGGAAAACTTATTCTGACACCTGAGTTATGTTGTATAGTGCAATCCCAACAACATCTTATATCTTCGGTTTACGGTGACATAACAATTATATTAAATAGGGACAATTCTTGGCTTTGCGAAAGGTCCATTTTGACTCCTCGCAATGACCAGGCATCTGAAATTAATAATAAAATACTGTCTAATATACAGGGAGAAAGCAAAGTTTATAGTTCAATAAATAGAATGGTTGATGAACAAGAAGCCACTAATTACCCGATAGAATTTTTAAATTCTTTAAGTATGCCTGGACTACCTTCTCATATAATTTGTTTAAAAATTGGCATACCGATAATTCTGCTCCGAAATTTAAGACCACCTCAACTTTGCAATGGAACTCGGCTAAAAGTAACCCAGTTGCAACAAAATGTAATCGAGGCTCAAATTTTAACAGGTTGCGGTGCAGGAGAAACTGTCTTTATTCCCGGAATTCCCATAATACCAAATAATTTTCCATTCCAATTTAAAAGAACGCAATTCCCAGTATCGGTGTGCTATGCCATGACTATCAATAAAGCTCAAGGGCAGACTTTTCGTGTTGCTGGAGTAGATCTCGGTGTTAGCTGTTTCTCGCATGGTCAATTATACGTCGCTCTTTCCCGGGTTAGCAATTCTAGGAATCTTTACGTTCACGTGCCGGACGGGTCGACTCTTAACATAGTCTACCCAGAAGCTTTGCGCTGAAACATTTTAATTTGATCTAAAAATATTAGCAATATATTATCTTAATAAAAAACAAGGAGTTACACGCTGACCGAGTCGTGGGTATAGCGTGGGTATATTATAATATTCTGCGGTTACTTATATTTTTCAACAGTTTTGTGGATTGGCATATTATGTTACTATTGCCCTTCTAAAATACGAAAGTGAATCTGCCTGTTACGTCAAAACTATGAGGGAGGACATCTGCTAATTTTTTTTCGAAAAACGACGGAAACGCGGACGAAGTCGCGGGCAAAAGCTAGTCTGCAATAATATTAATATAGAGAGAGGATGCTCTCTTCTATAAAGTATAACATCGTTTAATTCATCTAAAACGTCGTTTGTACTTTGAATAAATATTCTATTATAAGTTAAAACTGTTAAATTAGTATTAATACAGCCTATTTCATTTTTAAGAACATTTCTACTAGAACTAAATTGAGTATTTTTATACGTTTATTATTATTAATATTTTAAATTGACGTCATTATTTTATGTATTTATATCTATAATGTAATTAGGAATTGACTAAAGAATTGTGAATTTATTATATTATGTATATATTTTAAACTTATTATATAAGTTATTCGGTATCGATTTCTTTTTTTTTATAACTCCAACTATAGTAATTCTGTATATTTTTTATTTACTTATTTACTTAGACTTTTATTTAGACAGTGTTATATTAATAGATTATCTTAATTCTTTAGTTACCTTTATTTAAGTCATAATAAACTAACACAGGCGTACAGAAGTTTTATTTCAATATATGATTTCTACCAATAGGTAAATCGTATTTTTTTGTTGAATTCATGTGATTCAAAAATTTTAGTAAATGTTAAGAATATTTAAAAAAAATTAAGCAATATCTACAACGGATAAAATATACTTGTTGCAAATGTTGTCTGTGTATATTAAAGTAGATCATACATATTGTGATATTAACATTCAACACCAAGAAGAATAAAAAAAATTACACCAAATTTCGTTTCATATTTACATTTTAATTAGGACTGAACCGCAAAATCCCTCAACAAAGTTATGTGAAAAATGATTACTCTTTAGAGTAATCATTTTTCACATCACTTTTGGTTATTTTTTTAAATAATAAAACTTCATGTTATAATATACAGTAGATGCTTATTTTTAAATAAATAGTTGAATAAAATTTATTCCTTTGTTAAATATAATATGTTGTTATTTAAATGGATTGATAATAATTTAATATTAAATTATTTTAATAAATAATTTAGATTTTTAATAGTTATTTTTAACTACCAGGTGAAATTATTACTTACTCCTTATATCATCCGCCACTGAAAATCCTGTTAAATCGGTTCCGCCATTTCAGACATTTGTCGGAACAAACAGACATACAGATATATTTTTTTATGTAACTAACTCACTTTCCATGTGCATTTAATAAAAAGCAGTTAAGCAGTTAATCTGTTAGGTTATAATCATAGTTGTCCTTTGGGGTTGTGTCTAGTAATAGCTAAAGCTATATCTTATGCTTGATCTAAGATAGTGTCTGTAATTTATTTATACCTTGATAAAGCCAAGTTGTGTCCGCGTGGTGTTCATTACAACCTCGCTCCGTACGTATAACTTCACTGCACTTTAGAACTATCAGTAAATTAGTCTCAACTTCAGATTACCTGAAGTTTCGATAGAGTATAACTCTTACTATAACATATATTATTAACTCTATTTTAAGCATCTAAAACAGATATTATTTACCTTTAAGTACTTTATGAAACTACATGGTCAGTTTAAAAAATTCTCTATAAATGATTTAAGATTTCCAAAAAAATATAGGCAATGACAAGAACCGAGAAGGATTTAACTAAGTTTTTTAATAAGTTACAAAGTAATAAATGTTACTAAATAAATATGTAACATTATCTGTAGACGAAAAGTTATGTATAAACTTAACATAAGCTTAGTTTTAAATTAGATAATTCTTAATAAGATACATTTCTGGTTAATCAACATGACTAGTCCATAAAACTCAAAGAGCATTTTTTTTCAAAACATCATTATAAAAAATAGCCTATATATTTATTATTGAATATATTATAAAGTAGCAAAAATAAATAAAGGCTTTGAAAGGGTGGAGCGAGAGCCGACAACGGACATCGCATTCTTCCGCACTATTTAACCCGACCAGACCATTGCATTCGACAGCTCCTATGTACGTCACACTTTCATATTTACGTTTTAATACGAATGCCTAAACTTGTGATTTTGTTGTCCTCGGCTTCATTTTAACTTGAATACCTAATTATAAATAATTGATTTAAGACTACATTATAAACATTTACTACACAATACTGTTACACTTCGAACATAATGTTTTACTTAAAGTTGCTTAATTTAGATTACAATTAATACGGCTTTTTTCTGATAACTTTCGGGATAAAATTATGATATAATGTTACAATTCATCTTGTTTAAATGTAACGTATAATTATTTACTAATTATTTACTTTAATGACATGTTTGTTGATAGTGAAAGTAACGTTTTACTTAAGTCAAGAAAGTTTGGAGACAAAATGATTTTATTGTTAAAAAAATAAAACATGTTAAAGTACATTTATGAATAAGTCGATATCACATTTAATAATTATATCGAAAATCAAACCATATGTTGTGACTTCATTATACATTCTTATCTTAGACTCTTGGTTTATCACCACAATTCAATATCGACAAAACTATGAATAATCAGTATAAGTGTAAAGTAGAAATAGGTAACAAATAAAAAGAAAACATATGTTAAATATATCATTTTATTCTAATAACAGAAATAAATATTTTCATATGAGAAAATACAAAAAACTGTATGACACAAGTGAAAATAAAATTAGTTTGATAACAGTGCATTCAAGATATGCACTAAAACAAAAAATACACCAATATA
Source organism: Melinaea menophilus ssp. n. AW-2005 (assembly GCA_918358695.1). Taxonomy (NCBI): domain Eukaryota; kingdom Metazoa; phylum Arthropoda; class Insecta; order Lepidoptera; family Nymphalidae; genus Melinaea; species Melinaea menophilus. Next base: position 6,983,270 of record OU911044.1, read on the forward strand.
TGTGTTTTGATCGTCTGATAATCATGAGACAGATGAGAATATTATCATGTCTTCCTATTTATTTTTATGCGTTAATATTACATGTTAATATTACATGTTATGTTATTCACATACCAAATATTACGACCTTTAATTAATTTGATACGTACTAAACAATATTTTAATAAATTTTTAAAGAAGAATAAAATTCGAGGGAATCCTGTAAAAATGTCCTGAATATAATATATATTTTAATCAAAATGAAGCTAATTAATCCCAGAACACAAAGAAGTAGTTATTTCTCTGATTATTTTTGGTGTTTTTAAGGAATAGAGCATTTTGGATTATGTCACAGTTTTCATTACAGCTTTTCCAATTTTCACACAATACTAATATTAATGTCCTGCTGTTATTATTTACTACAATTAATAAAGGTTTTATAATGTTCTGCTTTTCAACATATTATTATGAAATAGCTTAAATTTATATTTATTTACTTCAAATAACATTTAATTATTCAAATATTTATGTAAATAACAAACAAAAGTAAATTGAAATCCAGTTTGTTTTCACCTCATAACGGTTCAAACTCTTTATAGACTAAACATTTAACAACATAAAAACAAGGAGAGAAAATTGTTATTTGCTCCTCCATAAACACAACAGATCAGTTATTTACGATGAAACCGCAATCTACAGAAGGGATTGGTCTGAAGCGAAACATTAACGTTTACCAACGATAACCGATCAAGAGATATATTTTCACTTGGTCTTCGTATATCCTTTGAAGTTTATTATCATTTGATTTATATTGTAGGTATTTTTTATTTGTTTTAGCAATTCAAGAGTGTAATATTTTCCTAAAATTTCTTTATGGTGAAGATTTATTTGATAGAATAAAATGTGATCTTTGTTACTTTTAATTAATTATGTAATTCTTTGGTAGATAATAATTAACCAGAGCCAGGACGGAGTTTTAGCAATCTCAGATTTATTTTCTTTTATATACATTGTATATATATTACTATTATACCCATAGCCTTCCATAAATAATAAAAAAAAACGGGGATACGAAATATGTAAGGAAACCATTTTGAAATCCACACTTGGTTTACAAAACTTGAATGACCTCCTGACTGTTGTTTACACAACAAAAGCCATCGTAAACATGTTTTTTACTGTTGCTTTTTCTTTCTTGATATTTTTTTTTAATAAAACATACGATATAACTTAAAATACCTGGATAATGGATAGAACGATTAAAGAAACGCTTTGTTAATACCAACTAAAGAATATATTTCTGTTAGCAATGGTGAACCGTTTACTTTTAATTCCAAATGTAAGTATTTAGTTATTAACATATCTTTAGAAGTCAATTTATAAAAATAAGTTCTAATAATCTCTGACATTTATAATGTTATTGTATTCGTATTTGGTAATGTGAATGGAATCCAAATAAGCTGGAAGATTCTCAAAATGCATCCCCTTATGGAACGCTATTGTTCAATTCTTTCTTAATGTAGTTTAAAAAGAGATTACTTATTAACTTGTTTCCATGAAGGAGTCATTGCTAAAGGTAAATTCATAAAAGCTAAATTGCTTCAACGGTTTGAAGTTGAAGTTATTTGATTACTTCTATATTTTGTTAGAATTTATTTTGAAACATTTATGATAAAAAGCAGTTCCGCTGTCTTATATCATAAAAGTGTCAAAATAAATATATATTGATATTGTATATAATTGATATTATTTACTAACAGAAATACAAAGTAATTAACTTTTTTAACATTCTAACATCACATAATACCTAGTACTGAGATACATCTTTAAAATGAATATAAACATCAGCATACATGTAAAATTAATCATTTGGCTTAAACGAGGACAGTTGAGTTAGCTTAAATTAAAGATTGTGTTTAGATCTATGTGGGAAAAAAAGACACTTGTATACGCGAAGCTAAAATAATGGCTACAATAATTTAAAAAAAAAATCTGTGGATCTCTTCATTGCGAATTCGATCAGCTAAACTGACTCCGCATATTCTGCGAAGAGATCGCATCTCCACAGCATTCATCTTTCTTAAATTCTTCTTTTGTGTTACCCACGTTTGGCTGCCGTATAACAGCGTCGGTAGCAAAACTGCATTTTGTACAGCCAAACGTGCAGCTATGCTGACGTTTTGCCGTCTCAACAATATAGCCAAAGCACCATTGACTCTGTTACCGGCAGCAATACGCCTTTCCACATCCATTTCGAATCTTCCGTCTCTGCTAAACATACTTCCCAAATATGGCACTTCACCTGACACTTATTACACTAAATATATTTTGTTAAATATGTTTTTAAATAATAATCTTTTATGAATCTATAATTGTTGATGACACGTTCAGCTTAACGTTAAATGTTATACAAGTGATTTCAGAATATTAAGGAAATTGAAAAAAACCGCTACAAATTGCGGTCCCTGTCAGGACTTATAACCACGAGGTCATTTCTATTTAAGAATTTAATTTAACAGTAATAGCTACATTAGTTCCATGCTTTTACGTTTATTGTTTTCGATATTTTGTTTAATATAAAGACTAATAAAGTTCTGCTGTGATTTTATGATCAGAGACTTCCCGATGACTTTGTACGTACGAATACAGTACCTTAAGTACTTAGGATAAAATTATTTTCAGTCTTTAATCATTAATTTAACTTCGTATACACTTCTTTGTAATCGTTTAAATAAAGTATCTTCATGCTTCCTAATTATTAAGTTTCTAAATTTTTTTAGAGAGTTTACTTTGTATCACGATGTAACTGATCAACATTTCACTCAGGATTCAATAAAAATGAAGAGACAAGTCATTTCTTTTGCTAATATTAAAAAAATAAAATCTTAAACAAATATTATAATATAAAAAATTATAATAATTTAACTCGTCATAATAAGTTTTAAACTAAACAAATAAAAATACTTACTGGCTCTTAAAACTCATACCTTATGAACATTATTTATTATTATTTATGGCTTGAATTTAATATTATAAATTTCGAGGGGTAACAATGTATTTTATCCCTTATTCAGTACAGTAGCAGGTTACCCATGCTTCGCAACGGACGGCGAAAGTGAACAAACATTTTGTTTGAATTTTCACACCACTATTATTATATTACTTTACATATATTACTTTATTAGGTATCACACAGGCGCGTTAAATTTTTTGCAGTTTTTAGCTGTAACTTTGGAACGGTTTAGACCTTTGTATAATCCTTTCTTATTGCACCTATTCAATATATCAGGAGTCTTGTGTCCAAATTTCAGCTTTCTAGGTATCACGGTTTGTGCTGTAGAGTCAGTGAGTGTCTTGTCTTGATAACAGTGACAAATTAGTCTTCTTTTTTATAGAATTACTACTAAGCTGGATGGATATTAAGATGTATATAATATAAATAATCCCCTATGTGAAGCCAATTACACATTCCTATTCAACTAGGAACAGTTTCAAACTTAAAGCACTAAGTGCCTTTGTAGAGAAAAACCTAACTTGTACCACTATAAGAATATGCTACAAAGGTAATTTATATAAAGGTAATATGTTCACATTCAACTTGTATTGTATTGTATTCGCTCAGAGTTAGCTATTTAATACATGTTATATGTATTTATAAATAAAATGTACGCCCACTATACATAAATAAGTATGATTGATATGAGTTATAGACTTATAAATAATTTAATAGTAAGAATTTTAATGATTCTCAAAATAGTTTAAACGTTTTATAACTTTAAAAATCTAGTGTCCAATAAGGGTTAGGGGATTAGTGTTTTTAATAAGGTCCACAATTGCACTTCAACGATTTAGACATTTTATATCTGAAAAATTATAATCTAAAAAGCAATTGCATAAATATTAAAAATTAAATAAAATTAAACCGTAATTCCTATAAATCATTGTCGTCGCCATTTCATGGAACAAATAGTTAAACGCCATGAATTTGGTAATTTACTCTATCAATGCACTTGTTGAAAGTATTTAAATATTACCATATCAAAATAATTAAATAATAATCGGGCTTTTATTACATACATACATGAATACATTCAAAATATTATCAGTATTTTAAATTGAAACTCATCAACCGCTCCTTAGTTTATACAAAGATAATAAATAGATACCATTAGAAGTAATATGGTAACGTATAATAGAATATAATGTAAGTTTGAAGTACCTTTCAAATTACATTAATAATTAATTACCCTCTATGCATAATATATTATTTATTATAAGGGATATCTTTTTTTAAATAAAACAAAAGACAAACCTATTCTTTATTAAGGTTTTAAGCATTCTAACTACAACTAATTTACAATACAATAACTAATGTTATTTACTAGATATATACAATGTATTTATTATGTAATTAGGTCTTAGCTATTATTAAACCATATTTTATGAAGTACAAACATCGGTAACGATCGCAGAATCGCTCTTACAAAATATAGAATTAAAGTAAATTTAATATAAGTATGTCACACGGTCATTAAGGATGCTAAAGGAAATAAAATCACACGAATCCCGTGAGATGTGATTCGGCTAACTTCGTGCTACGACAAAGTATCTCATGGAGCAAGGCTCAGGCGACGGACACTTCTTCTTCTTCTTGTGCTCGATTACCTTCTCCAGCTCACAAGATGTCTGACGATGGCGTCGCCCATATCTGTGGATTGGAAAAGTATATATATATATTATATATCTAATTATTCTAAACTTACTAACCTAACTAATATTAATCAGATAATAATCTAAACTCAATTTTATTTATTATAGCGATAACAAATTTATTTCAATTATTTTTTATGTTATTGTAATTTTTGTTAAATTATTCCGTCAACCCTTTAGATGATAATACAACAAATATATCAATATATGTATATTAGGTAAATTATGTTTAATATTTGTTTATTTTAATAAATATGATGATAATATCCAGATGCCGCACGTCAGTCTATGAATTTTACAAACGACTATTTACTGTGAGAATCGAACCAACAACTAGCCGACCGACCGTATGGTATGTATAAGACAAGCAAAAAGGTCTATTTATAATAGATTTACAGTGTTATAATACTTTACTCATTTAGCAATTTTATGATCGTCAGGATATTTACTGAAGCTCCTGAACTGTTAACTACCGAGATAGGCGACACGCTTAGTGTTTAAGAGATGCAACCGCCATTATGAAATATTCAATTTTATTTTAATAAGGCACTATAAAAAAAATAAAGGACTTATAAATAAATACTCTATGCAATCCGTTATATTAAAAAAAAAAACATTTGTCCGCAGAATAATCCCATTAGACGGTCTGATCCCCGCTTACAAAACATTATGCGACTTCGATCAAAGACAATGTACTCTTAATTGCATTTTTATAATTGTCTGACGAAGCACCGACAATATGAAATACATTTGTCGTGGATATTATCGAGAGATCCGTATCAGATTAATAATGATAATAATATTGCACACTACCTACTAGACTACCAACTAAACTATCTAAGATTATCTGTTAGATCTTTTTACGTTATTAAATATAAAGTAATTCAATGTGAAGTTGCATCAAATGCAGATTCACGACCATATCCGTGCCGGCAAGCATTCATTATTTATCGAAACTGAACTTATGCGGCACCCTTATTGAAATATTTGTGTGTTGCAAATATGATATATTAGACTATTATCAAGCCCGTAGAATATTATATGTATATAATATTTTGTGAAATCGGTAACAATACCATTGGTCATAAAACTATTTCATTATTGTAAAAAAATGAAATTTTGAAGTGGTTAAAATAATGATTTGATATTTAATATATTGGCGGAGACTACCTACTAGACATCTGGTCAGTTAACTATTTTTATACAAGTAAATTAGGCTCTAGTCTTTTAAAGAGTACGTTGGAATCTAAATCTCTACGGGGACTTACTCTTATAAGAGTTTAGACTTTGAATTAACTAAGGCAAACTTATTTCCGTAAGTCGAAACAAATCGAAGCGAATATGAAAATCAGACATACCTTATATTACTGTTTCATCCAACCGTCGATCAGTGATCTCCACGTCACACACCTTCGTGGCCAACTCCCATTTTCTCGTAGTATATTCGGCAAGGTTGCTGGCCTGATCGCTGGAGTAATCGATGAAAGTCAGATCGTCGTAGTACCGCGCTACGTCTGAAAAGGTTAAAATAAGACCAATTTTATTTCTGTCAGGTCACAATGGGTTTTGAGGTCTTAAGGTCTTTTGAGGTCTTAAGGTTGCGACAACACACTTGAATTGTATCGGTCCGGTAATCAGGGTCGAAAGCACGTAAATGTGTTAGATACTTCTCATACGTGGGGTATGTTAAGTATTATAATAGAAGCATTAAATGCTTGGGCAGTGGTTTGAATTAACTGGGTCATCATGTGTTGCATCATATTTTGCATGAATTTTAAAGGCACAAATTCTACTTACATCGAATCCCGATTGTTGTTTGTACACGCCGAGTCATGACTGTCAAACATCGTGGCGTCTGTCTGAGCAGTGCTACCATCAGCCATACCATTATTTCGAGTAACTGATTGTGTTTAGGTCCAGAATTTTGCCTGATGATCGGTCAAGTGTGTGTGAGACGTCGTATCACTGCACATAACCCCAGCGAAGTGGCTACAGGCCGATTCCACTGGTCATAGTCGTAAATTTGGTAACAAATCCCACTTTTCCCAATTATGAAAGTAGTAAGTGGTGGAGTATTTTAAATGATACAACGCTGAGACATCAACTGTCTCAAGTAATACATCCACGGCTGTGTGTCTGACCTTACCATTACTGTGTTGGTGTAACAGCGGGTCCTCTGAACCAAATATCACATTTAATATTTGTATCACTTAAAATAAATACAACAGAAAATATGCTACTAGCAACTAGAATCAGCGGTGGGTCACTTTGAGGAAAACTATCTAAATACTTGTATACATTAAGACTGCATTCAAAAATGTATTCTTCAAATAATAATTTATAGTGTTGAAAATAATATTTATAAATTTGTAACTCACCATATATCTTCTTAATATTTTATCAAGGATCAGACATTTAAGAACAGGCTTCGCATTCAGCTACAGATCAGGAAACTGGATATCCAGGACGACGCCCCGAAGCTTCTAATTATAAACGCGACAAAAAAATATTCCTCGTTATAAATTATCTTGTAACCAAAGAAATACTCTAAAGAAATAGCACTAATCACTCTGCAATCTATTCAAATACCTCTCATGCAATACAATAGCCATGTCTACTACAGTTTTCGAAACATGACAAATGCTGACATGCAAGGTAAAGCCATAAAGCTAATTATGAAAAGTAAAAAACACCTAATTTTAGTGAGAATTCAACTTACATGTGCCGGTAATACGCATATGGATAACCCATAATATTTAATCGACCCTGCACACACAGTTAAGGACCAACGACTTATAAACATTACTAACACTAATAACAGCAACACTCAGCGGAGGGTAATTAAAAAGTCAATCTTGATTGTGTTTTCGATAAGAAAAACTGGAAAGGTCATGACATCGAATGCAAAATAGTGTTGCTACACATCTACAACGTCAGACTAAATGTGGGTAAATTAAAAATATTTTCAATCAAAAATAATTGAGTAACATTAAACTAAACTGAATTACTTTGGAAACCAAATAAGCATCCTTAAATGATGATATTTTAATATAACACTAAATATATCAAAAAGACATCGTAAGTAGCATCTAAACATGAAATCGATGAGAACTACTTTTAAATAATATTCAGCAGTCTGCTATCAATTTATAACAAAGACAAAATCTAAATAATATTTATCGGATTTGAACCGCTAATTATATTTAATACTAGGTTAAAATTTAATACTAGGGTATATAAGAAATAAAATCTAAACAAAAACCAGTAACTAAAATGTGGTACCAACATTATTTCATGCAGTAATAATAAAAACTTACAGAGTAACCCCGCTGGAGCTTAGGTGTGTCAGACTTCTTCTTGTGAATATCTCTTCTGGCCTACTGGCCGTGGCAGAGTCACCGGTGAAAATGTGTAAGACTTGGTTGTGGAGCTGTATAAATACGTTCACCCCACTCGCCTCAGCCGGGTGGCGTGAGTGAGCAAGTAACGTCTACCCACATTTTAGTTTAAACAATTATAAATTAGAGATTAAATAATTACAAAGAAAATTCACCTAAATCTATAAATTAAACAGCATGAGAGCAATTGATTTAAAAAAATACCTAAATCTATAAATTAAATAGTAATAAAGACAATTGATTCATCGCCAGTTATCAAAATGTCATCTATTTACAACAATAACTAGTGTTTTCATAGAATTAAGTTTAGGCAATAATTTTAAACTTGTTTTTAACAATTAATTACCTAAAATTAGTAATACCTTCTTAGATCGATACAACACAATAATACATCACATGATCCACTTTTGATAATGTTAATAACACAACTTCTAAAAATAATCAAAATACTTATAAATACTAATAGTCGTTTTGCTACAGTGTAAGTTCGTTAGACAATAATTAATTTATTCAGCGCCATCTCTGACAAAATTTAAGAATTATTAAGCGCCACACCTGGTATACACTTTGAAAATTTAAAAAAACATACTACATACAATATAACAGCGGAAACTTTAGTTTTACCTTTAAAAGGAAATAAATAGAAACCTCTTAAGATCACTATGTTAGTGGAAAATTATATACTTTAACACAAATTTTCATGAGTAATACTCGTATTTATGAAAAATAATTGGTGTCATACGATTTTTTCTCCCTTATTGCTCTTATTTACAGATGGATTCTAACTAGAACGTTATATCATCCTATTACTAATTTCAGAACTAAAATAGTTTTGTAAGTATAGATAATGAAGTCTCACAGTGTTTCTGCTCTATCTCCCGTCGCAGAGCTCCGTCTGCGGCGGCGGCCTCCTCCAGCCGCTTGTCTCGCTGCTTCACGCGCTCCTCGCACTTTATCAACACTCCCGCTAGCTCGCTGTTCTTGTTCTCTATTACAATAATTAATAAATTATATATATATAAATTTATATTTATATAATTATACCTATAACCAGTTAATGTATGTAAAAAAAACGATAAAAAATCTGAACACCAAATTTTCTTTATTCTTAAATCAAAAGGCAAGGCTTTGATGATGTCCTATTAGCGGACGGATATACCAGAAAAAAATATTATCAAAAAGAATTGAGTTAATAATCACCTGTTTGCTCCAATTTCTTCTGTATGACTCTGCTATCAGCATCTTGTTGCTTCAGTCTTTCTTCTAGTTCCTTATCGCGTACTTTCATTTCGCTTTCTATGTTCTGAAAATAAATTATTGTATAAAATATATAATTAAGCCCCCTCTATTGACGAGTTTCGAGCTCTATTGCTTCATTTAGGTTGCTTTATTTGTTGCTACTGTTAGACAGATGGCGCCAAGATGTAATTTAATAAATTGTTATATTTCTTTAATAAAAAACTTACAGGTAGTTGAGCTCTGAACTCGTGTTGCAAATGTTCTTTGATTTTCTTTGTCTAATCTCTCAGCTGCTAACTTCGCTCAAACCGCGCAGTGACGTTTCCGCGTCATCCAACTGCTTGTGCATTTCCTCTATTGCCTTCCTATAGAGTTAACACAAAGTATTAATTAACTCCTCTAGATATATGTAGAATGACTAAACTGTTAAATTTTCTTTTGTTGAAGCGTGAGGGCACCCTGAGGTCTTAGCTTTAATAATGGATCTGGTAAGGGACATTGCAATTAGGTTCCAAGCATGTAATTACTCGCTAGCAAACGAGCTACTATGTAATATGTAAAAGTATAACAAAAACCCTGGAATGGATATCAAGGTTTCTTTAACAGTACACTGAGTTGCCCTTTAGTACATGTGAAGTGATTTCGACGGCAAAGGGTTAATAACTGAACACTGTCATTACCTGTAAGGCGAGTGAGTGAATGCCACCTTTGTTCTAAGCATGTCATCTTGTAGCCGTACAGCTCCATCACACTTGATGTCGCTATATCGTTTATCTGTAAAATAATACATACATATTACTTATACATTTATTAATTACACTAACTAATAGTAAAGTGTGTTGAACTAAGGTTTAACTAGGTTCTAATTTGTTATACATCATTTCCGACTGATAAAACATTTTTAAAATACTTTTAGTCTTTTAGTGTAAATTATGTCACGACGACGACGACCAAAGCCATGATTCTCTAAAGCCATGGATGTAACCATATGTGATCCACATAACTAGGGTTGCCAGCCATTAAGTATTGTAAATTATTTCGACCAATTGTACTCGTACTTTACACTTTATGGAAACAACACGCAACATAATTTGATTTTTCCGATATTTAAAAAATCCTGCAAACCTTTTACAAGAAACGATATCTATTGCTGCATTATTACGTTTCTAATATTTTTCTAAAGTGATTAAATTCATATGTCTGTTTGATTGTGAAAACTTCATTTACCGTTTGAATTACAATATAGAATATAAAATCTAGGTAAAGCAATACAAAAAATTACTTTATTATCACGTGACGTACTTTAATTATTTTTTTATACTTTTAATAACAAATGTACTATAATTATAATAACAAAACGTGACAACCCTATATATACCCTATATATACCCTTCTAGGTCAGCGGAGTCTAGAGGAGAAGGAGTTACCTTCCCAGTGTGTAGCGCCTCCCTCAGCCTAGTCAGCAGCTCATCAGTAGCCGTCTCCTGCGCGGGCGTGAGTCTCTCCCGCACTCCTCCCGCGGGACGCGCTCTCCACGCTCACCTCCGACGCACTCGCGACACTGTCGCCGAATATCTGTTCGATACAAACAATTATTATTATTTGTAATAATAAAATGGACACATTTGTATGACATTGTACATGTAGGTACATTGTTGCTGACGAGAACCTGAAAAACAATTAGAAAAAAATATATTAATATATCTTGTGATTTTAAATTATTGCTCAGTTATTTAATGGACGTGTTTGGTTGTTTTAAAAAATATTTTACTGATTTTTACCTGGCTTATGTGTTCTGAGGGGAAGTAGTGGTGCTTAATGAGCTGCAGGATCGGTCGTCTGCGTGTTCCGTTACCGCTCGTCAGACCGGCGCAGAGCAACCTGCGGAACTGATGTATTACACGTATAAAACATTTGTCATGAAAATTACAAATACCTTAATTGTCCATTAACAATTGAAGTTTATATTGCGATATATATATCTTAATATATATAAATTACGTGTCACGTTGTTTGTCCGCGATGGACTCCTAAACTACTTAACCGATTTTAAATAAAATTTACACACCACGAGCAGTTTGATCTAACTTAAAATATCAGATAGTTTTCATTTCAATTCATAGTCGCAATATTATTTTATTGCAAATTATTTGTTTATAATTTGGCAGTTACAATTTTCAATTAACTTCAAACGATTGTAAAAGATGACGGTATCTGTTGACTGGATTGAGTAATTATTTGTATTTGTGGTTTAGAATTGGAAAACCCAAGATTTTTATAATGGGCAACTATGTCTTGGATGTTCACGTGTAGGAAAATCATTGAATCTAATTGTGTTAGCTGAAGACAGGGAAATCAAAAATATTGTTTACCGATTAGTGCTAAATTTAATTGAAATTATAAGTATGTTAAATTTAAAATAATTAATATTGTTAAAAATTTCAAACTTTCCGCCCTACCTACCTCATTCGAAAATTTTAATGTTCACTTTATTAACTAAAACTTTGTAATATACTTATTAAACTTGGATACAATTAAAAAAATAATTGGATATTCTTATAATAATAGACGTTTCTTACCGTTACCTCTTAAATAGTCACAGTAACGCGTGGCCGGATCTGCTAGTATATATATATACTACATATACTATATTTATATATAGTATATATATATATATATATATATAAGCCGGATTTTAATTATACTATATATACTATATTTATATATAGTATATATATATATATATATATATATATATATATATAAGCCGGATTTTAATTATTTTTTTAAGTACAGATAACTTTGTAATGGCTAATGTTATTTGTTACTTAGGTGCAATTTTACAGACCCTCTAATAGTCTGATGTATGAATACCTGGTGGTGCGCCAACAGCCGCCCGAGCGCGGCCTCCCAGCGCGGCTGCAGCGGCGCCAGCGCCAGCCCGCCGCGGCACGCGTCACCACGCACTGCTGCGCCGCCTCCGCGCCCACCGGACCCGTCTGGGGACAAAGGACATACATACAATGATTGGTTGTTCTGTTATTGTTTAAATAAATGTAAATATATACAATATAAAAAAAAAAATGTTTATACATATATACTCAAATAATACAAAGGTGTTTACCTCGGAGGTGTATTGCAGCACGCTGAACAGTGTCCTCAAAGGCATCTGGAGTCACTTCCTGCAGCACGCGCTCTTGAGTCTCTCTGGACTCGCACAGCGCCCCCACTACTTGCAACTAAGAATATTTATGTAAATTAATTATATATTTTTTTATCACGTTTATTTTTAATATATTAATTCTATAGATAGTATAAAATATATTTACATATAACAGATTTGACCCTCAAATTAGCATTTTAAAAAACCTCGGAACCTTTAAAAATTATAAGATTTTAACAAAATAGCAAAATAAATTGACATAAAACAACAAAAAAATAATCTTTCAACCATTGACAGTATAACAGAAAATAAATAAATGATAACAAAGGCAGCCTCACCAGATGGACGCTCGAACAAAAGTGACCCACGATGCACTGAACGGTGTGCGCGCCTCTTTGCTTAGCTGTGATTGGTTGGAGTTCACTAGTTCTCCAATATAACACTAGAGGCGCTGCACACATTTGAACTTATCGACTTAACAAAGAAATTGCTCATTAATAACCATGATTAAATACAAACGACATTTCAATAATCGTGATTAAACAATTAATCTAAACGAATAACCCTTAAAACATAACTTTCTCTAAGCTATAAATTAAGAGAGGCACTTCCGTTTCCTTCAGTACAACGCTTTTTTGACTCAAAAACAGCGTCCTTCCAGTAGAATGTAGCAGACGGGGGGGATGGATGATGTGCTTGCGCAGCACCACTCACCTGTATCCCTCATTGGCGCTTCAGTTTCTGAACAGCGCAGTCGCTTTTAAATCACTCTCAAGACTCTTGATTAATTTTGTTACAAAAGTACTATTTTATTATGAATTCAGTGAAAAATGCTGATTTGCCTAAAAAGAAGATTACTCACGGTCCGTTCGTAATAAAGTGACCTATTCTTTGAACATCAGTAGCGGTGCTTTCAGCCCGATGCGAGGAAAACAGCATTGAAAAAGGGGATGGAGCAGTGCTAAGGTAAGTAATCTGGCAAGTGTTGTTAAAAAATCAAGTAAAAAAGTCTACTTCTTAAAACAACAAATTTTTATATCGTAAAGAAGCGGCGTTCAAAATAACAAAACTTATTTGATATTGAGAAAGGTTGCAATTTCAAAGATTGCAATTTTCAAACTACCCTTGTGTCAGACTTTGCATACTACTGACCTACATTTGGAATTACTTAACAATTTACAGTACTTTACTTCTCCTATTATACAATTCTACCCCCGGTTTTGTAGAAATGTAATGTAATGATTCTATAAAATCTTACGAAAAAAATTATTGTTTAGCGAATGTTGGAAAATCACTTGCCGCTATTACACATGCTATTATTTTGCAAAACGAAGCCTTTCAGAAGAGATTAGCTCAACTAATGTCCTGGTTATCTGAATTTCAGAATCCAATAACCATTCAATCATCCAATATCATTATATTAAAATTAATGTTATTTTTTCGGAAGGTTCGGAAAGTTTTATCAAAAAATTCAATAAGATATATTGCAAATATCGTGCGGCAATGCCGTGATGCCATTTTGAAATACGTGAAAGATAATTATTTAAGGGAATCGTTAAGAAATTAATCTTTCATAGGATAATCTTTTTAATGTTTTAGATATTGTTACCAAGAAAGGCGGCGTTCAAAGAACATTAGTCGGGAAGAACGCTGATTTAGCAAAAAAGAAGACTACCCGCGTCCGTTCGTCATCAGAAGGGACTCTGTGGACATCGGTAGCGGTGCTTTTCCAGCCCGATGCGACGCAAAAATCATCGAAAAAGGGGACGGCGCAATGCTAAGGTAAGTAATGTTAAAATTTTAGTATAAAAGTTCTTTTTACAAGACCATTTTTGATAAAATAAAATTTTTATGATTTAGAAGCGAAGCCTTCAAAAGATTTTTTTTTTTAATATTGAGAAACTACCCTCAAGTCAGACTTTACATACTTCTGACCTACATTTGGAATTAATAATTTACAGTACATTCTCCCTACTGGTCACAAGTGCCGATATTCAGAAGTACAAAAAAAAGTTATACAATTCTACCCCCGGTTTTGTAGAACTGTAATGTAATAATTCTATGAGATCTTATTATAATTGTTTAGCGAATGTTGGAAAATCACTTGCCGCTATTACACATGCTATTATTTTTCACAATGAAGCCCTTCAGAAGGAGATTAGCTCAACTAATGTCCTGGTTATCTGAAGTTCAGAATTCAAACAACATTGATATTACCATTACAATTATTGATATTTTTCTCAAGAAATTCAAATTCCAAAAAAATTAATAAAATGGATTGTAAATAATTTGTGGTAAGCGTGCTGACATCGTGCAGCACCGCAGTGATGCCATTTTAAAGTCTGTTAAAGATTATCTGAGGGAATCGTTAATTCCTCCTTCATGGGATAATCCTTTTCATGTTTTTCAGATTTTGTTATCAAAAAAGACGGCGTTCAAAGAACATTCGTCGGTGTGAACCAAAAGCTGTCTACGAAAGATGTTTTATAGAAATTCTTTTAGCAAAAAGGTAGTATGCCTGTGCCTAACAGTTCATACGACCATCCGTTGACTAGTACCATACTCAAGCCTGCGCAAAGGCAAAAGAGAACTGAAATTTTTTTTCGCCACCGTGGATCTAAGCTTCAGAAACGCGCCTCAATGGGAAGTCTGGAAGGAACCTTTTCAGCTAGGCAAATCAAACTTCAGGTAAGCGTTGTATGTAATGTCGGTAGTAATATGTAGTAGGTAGTGGGCGATCTTATCTCTTCTACCAGCTGGCTAGTAAATGTACCAATATTTGATATATTAAAATGGGGTTACTGGCGCGCTCGCTTGGATTTTTGATAAATATTATAGAAAAGAAATAAAAAGCTGCATGTTATCAAGACAATTAACGAATTGTTTCAAAGAGTGCCTTAATTCAATCAATGCATCTGATTTAACAATTTCGCTGCCACCAGATTTTCAGAAATTGAGCCCTGTGTGCTGTTTCAATTTTTCATATAAACGTTTGCATAAAGGCATTTAAATAAACGGAAAAATAGTAAAAAAAATGTTAAGCCAATTAAATACTATAAAAAATTGACTTTTAATTGCTCCGTACATGCTACGGCCCTGGGGTGAAACACGGGGTGAAACTTGCATCTCCGTACACGCTACGGAGCGGGCAGTGAAAGTGTTAATGAATTAATATTTTTTATTCACATTGGCGTTCTTACTGTATTGTATTGTTACTGTATTCTATTCTATTGTATTGTTATTGTTGTAGCAGACAATAACACTTCTCAATTTATGGCTTAGAGAAGGTACAATCAAAGCTTAATATAACAATTTTATTATACTTATCCAATTTATATTTCTGTCTGCAGATTTGTTAAATTGATACGCAATGAGGGATACAGGGACAGGTAGTGGTGCTGCGCAAACACATCATCCATCCCCACCATCTGCTAGATTATACCGGAAGGGTGGCTGTTTTGGAGCCAAAAAATCGTTGTACTGAAGGAAGCGCAAATGCCTCAAGTTATGGCTTACAGAAAGGTAAGGACGCTTAATTTCAATTTTATTTTCGGGTAATATTATTATATTAATTCGGTAACTAAATTTGAATAATTGAGATAAATGGTAAGCTGTTCTGAAATTGCTATTCGTGATTTCAAAGCGGCAAATATTTCGGTGTATAATCAAACTGGCATCAAATATAAACAATAAATATTATAAACAGACCGTATTTATGTTATAACTTGATATTTAAATTAAAACTTATAATTTTAATTTATAGTAACAAAGTTAAGAGTTAAGTGCGTTTAAAAAATCAAAAATCTATTTTTTTTGCTTATCTCAGAATTTAAGGTTTAGTATATTATTTTAAAATTTTAAAAAGATCTGAGTAATAGTATCTGAATAATGCTTATTTATTTCCAAAGTAATCGAGTCCTTTGTCTAATGTCCCAAAATTATTTTTGTTATTAAATATTTTCAAGTTGCCTACATTTAGTCTGGACCTTCTGCATGTGTAATAATACTACAAGTATCTCCTTATTGGCATATTTTAAATTTAAAGTCGATATCATGACCTTTTTAGTTCTTAGTGTTCTTAATAACGTTTCTACCGCGTCGGTCCTTATAATGTGTTATTGCGGGGTCCATTGAATATTATTAATTGTTTACTACTTCTACTTCAACGGCAATTGTGTATTCCACAGAGTCATTCGGCTGGAAGTAGTCCAAGAAATTATCCAGAATTGGGATGATAACAAGGTAACCCACCAATCCTATATCTAGAGGTATCATGCAAGGTTTTACAATGGTTAGGTGAAAATAGTTATTTTTCGGTAAAAACACTATGTAGTTTGCAATCATTACTGTAGTATGATAGGTAAGTATAGATTATAGATTTTCTTTATTATTTATTCGTAATTATTATTTATTATTTATTCGTTTTGTTGAAATTTGTGTAAATACCTTCATACCTTAACCAGAAAATTGAAACAGATTCTTTTATTTTTTAAAATCTTTTCAGAATTAATTACATTTTACAAAATTTTAAATTATTTGACATTTTGAATCTAGCTCGCCCTGTCAAGGTTTGTAGAGGGGGTATTTTCTTTTGTCGCCGTTTACTCATTTTGAGTATTTGTATACGAGTAACTCAAACTTTCATAATTTATTCATTATGTAACTCAAACTTTCTAATTTATTAATTATATAACTCAACTTTCTAATTTATTAATTATAATACATTATTAATTCTGTGATTCACAGCCTGAATGTCAGCCTGATGTCGGGCATCAAGCTTATATGAGCTTGATTGATAACTCTCATGAGGAGGCTGATAGTATACCAAACTTGGCAAGAAATTTACCTTACCTTCCTCCAGCTACAAGGTATGTAAAACAAACTGTTCTAAGGTATTTACTATTATTTATTTGGCAATCGTAAGGTATACGCTTAAGTGTGACCTCAAACTGAGGCTCACTGAGCCTCGAAGGGATGGTCGGGGATATAGGATAAACTCATAACAACAAAATGTACTAATATCAATCTATTTTCAATTACAAAATTTCAAGAGTATAAGATGGTAGGTATTTGCTATTTAAGCATTCCATTTTCAGCCTTATTCTTTTTCACACATATTTGGTACATCTTCCAGATTTTAGGAGTCATCGCGGTCCACAAGGTTGTGCTTTATGTGCGTCGTGACACGACCTGGTTGGACTACGTCAGACGAACCTTTGGCCTGCCTGGCAAAGTGGATGCGGTACGACGGCCTTGGGCAGCTCTTGCTCGCATCCGGAGAAATCTGTTTATGCCGAAAAATCGGAGGCCGATTCTCCGGTAGGAGACAGAAAAGCTGTCCACAAGACCTGTCTCGCTATACAGCTGCCAACCCATAGTCCGGCGGGATGCTGTTGCGCGTTACACAGCACCCAACCCTTCACATCTACTGCCTTTGACCAGAATCCACGAGCAACTTTTAACCGAGGTTTAAATTAAAATGTTACTTCCAATTTAAATGCCTAAGAAGGTGCTTTATAATATCAACTGGATATTTTTGGATACCACTTTAAAAAAATCCAACTACGTTTCCGTACTTCAAATAAAGTGATGTAGAGAGGGGATGTTGGAAGACCAAAGAAAAGAAAAGTGATCATGGAGCAAAGAGCAAGCAGCACGAAGCGCGTCCAAGATGGCTTGTCTGAACATAAGAGTCTAATAATTTTATTAAATATATTTATATTTTGTATTCTACGTGAATTTTTGTTGTCGTCAGTTTTTATTTTTACTTTATTTCGTTTAAAATCTTGAGATAAGTGATACTGAGAAATGCTGGATTTACGGTTACTTATGTTATATTAATAAAGGAAGTAATATTTATATTTGTAAAAAATATAACTTAGAGAATAAATATTTGTAATGTAAAAATAATTTAATAACTGACTTTATTGGTAAAAGTTTATATAATTCTGTATGAATGCGTACACCATAATATAATAATTATTCTACTGTGGTTTTATTTAAAGGGCCATACCAACTATGACATACATACATACATACATTATATTTGAAAACATTTAAGCTTTAAAACTACTGAAT
The DNA here is from genome assembly GCA_918358695.1 of Melinaea menophilus ssp. n. AW-2005. NCBI lineage: Eukaryota > Metazoa > Arthropoda > Insecta > Lepidoptera > Nymphalidae > Melinaea > Melinaea menophilus. Next base: position 7,001,837 of record OU911044.1, read on the forward strand.
ACATTCAACCCTGTTAGTAATATAATATATGATACACAGATTATTAATAATATACAAGATATAAAGACTTTCTAACAAATTAGTGTCTATCGCTTTTTTAAGTACTTTATTAACAGTTAAGCTAAGTAACTGCATGGTTCAATTTCTAGAATTATCTTTTAATTAGAAGGGACTTCAAACATGGTCTCATTTTTTTTCTGAGGCTGCATTGAAAGCTTAGCAATTGGATTATTAGCTAATTATTCTATTAGTTTGCAAAATCTAGCTGTAGTAATTCTTGCAGTACGTTTGTAGTAGTAAATATTCAGCTAAGCATAGTAAGCTAAGATGTAGTGACGTGTAGTCGGAAGCCTAGACACAACTCTCTCTCCCTGCCCCGTTTCCTACATCTCTTCCTATTTTTCATCCGACATTAAGGGAAAAATGAGTATGCAGTTGATGTGGCGATAGAATAAAAGAGTGGACTGTATAGATTTGTATTGTGATCAAAGTTGTTCTGGCTGGACTGCCGAACCACACCAATGCCGCTCTTCCGCCCGTGCCCCGCTGTGTCCGCCCGGCGCCCGCCGTTTGCCGTCGCCCGCCGCTTGCCGTCGCCCGCGCCAACAAGCAAGCAACAATGGTCACTAAATTTCGTAGTTAATTATTAAATATTAAATCCACTTAATCACATAGTCATGATTGTGGGATCTCCCCCAATCATGACTTTATGTGATTAAGTAAATGCGGCCTATTTGTAGAAGAATGATAATCATGGTCCATCGCTCACGACATGACATGACATGACATGTCACATAGATTTATTTGTATATTAAACCAGTTACTAGATAACATATTTTACCCTTAATACGAACGTTACTCCTTACTACATTCATTTATACCCTTAACGAGGTCCTAATGCAAAGTTAATCATTATTACCCATAGTGCTAAAAGTCTAACTCGGGTATATATATGCGCAATGTCGAAATATTTATACAGGAGACCTTCTGGTATGAGTGTGGTATTTTTAGAAAGCCCTTGGCCCATAGACCCAGAAAATGCATTTACACTTAGCAATACACCTACCGCCTCACCTCTACGGCCGTTTGAAAAATGAGACTAAAATTTAGTTTTTGGCTCCGCACCAGAATGTAACCTTACATCTTATATTACGCATTGTGGTTTCACTTTCTCGTTTATATTCTTCAGTTACTTATCATCAAAAATCCACCTGCAGCTCCATTTTAATTTCCAGGTCAACAAATATCATGTGCGGGGAAACCAAAAAATAGAAGACGGCAGATAAAGGATCGTAACGGAGCCAAATCTCTGTTAATATCCAAATATGATTATGATTACAACTTGCGAGGCAAGAATTAAGGTTTCTGGAGGGTAATTAAATAACATATAACATTTTGGGTGATTAAAATAAGCATATAACACTGTGATACCCCGACTATTAAGAGGAATGGAAAGAAACTTCTCAAACTTAAATCCACTAAGTCGTTTAGTTTACAAATAGTTCTTTAGATATACAAATCACATACATTTACTTAACATATATAACTCTTCTGTAGTGATAATAATACTATTTCACTTAAGACTGTATTTCTCGCTATATTGCAACTGGAATCGATTTTTTAAGTGAGAAATGATTTGGCAACACTACCTAGACCTATAACAAGATCTATCATTCAGAATAGTTAACACAGGACAAATACCGTCAAATACTTTCAAACACCAATTTAGTAAATTTTTATAAATCCGTTTGACAAACCGTAAAAATATACATAACTACCAAGTGATATCGGAAATTCCATCATTGGGTCAGCAATAATTCATTATTTTGTCGTGTTACTAAAAACTATCAACAGTGAAATATTTATATTATGTTTAACTTCATATTACTATTCCTAAGTTATCAGACCAAACAAAATGTGGATATGCTTGCCCGTCTCTTTAGCTTCAAAATAGATAAACACATATATATTGCTATTGTTTTTACAATATATTTTATTATGAACTTTAATTACATGTATAGTTTTTCTTAATGTGCCAAATATTTTTTCCTCTATCTAAAGTTATTTGGATTGGTCAAACAAATGTTACATATTTTTTTATCTTGTCTTGACATTTTATTTATACAAATCCCAAAGTGGAACAGTGAGCGTTTATATAGAAGATTATCGTAAGCTATTTCATTGATGAAAATCTCTTTGGGTTTGATTACTTTCTATTGATGGAATTGAGAGGTCTCTTTTATTTATTGGAGGGTATTTAGTTTTGACGTAATGAGAGTTATTGGATTGCTTTCAATCATTCAGAAGGAGAATAATGCTACCTCTGTATTATTGTAAGTAGATATTATTATATCCGTACTATTATTATATTAGTATGTACTTTAATAAGTATATAAATAAATACCTTCATGTCAAGGTCGATATCTGAAAGCTTTATATGCTATTAAATATGCCAAGAACAGGTACACAACAGGTATTAAATGCTTAAAAAAAATATGATTTTATGAACTCAATCATTTATAATTATTTTAAATTTAAAAATATTATAAACTATAATATTAAACTGAAATCTGCAGAGTATTATGACCTTTTCTCTTGCAATGTATTTACATTCATATATTAAAGTATCATTTTATTAGACTAATGAGCAAATTCTAGAAGGATTATTAAAAATTGTTTATCAGTATTATCAAGAGCTGTGTCCTTAATAAAAAACATATCTTCGATTTAATTGTTTGTTGTTATATTAACAAGGGAATTTACAGGCTTACAATTTATAATTCTATTACAGGCTCCATCTGATGGCAAGTTACGTGTTTTTATTATTTCAACATGTGTCTATGGATATACTAAAATAACTGTCGGGATTAAAGTATTCTTTGTGTTACCTCGACAGTAAAACGAGTTTTACCGTCGAGGTTTCGCCAAGTTTTATACCTGTAGGAGCCATACGCGTAACGCGGGGGTATGATTTACTTTAGCAACGGTTACTATAGCAACGGTCACGATGACAACGGATACTACGACAAAGGTTAACATAGCAACTTAACTTCAAATCCAAATCAATAGTGTGCGCAGCGAAGCGGGCGGATATCAGCTAGTATATTTATATTAAAGCTAGCAACATACTCCAGCACTAATATATATTATATATTTATATTATTACTAGAGACGAATAAGAGCGTTTTTACAAATATGCGTCCGAGAGTTTTATTTAATTCTCTTTCTAACATCAACGGACAAGTACACTTTTTAAAAATAACATTCAATAATTAGTTATATAAACAAAGACACCTTAACAATATAATAAACTGAATAAACTTAGAGATTTATAAATTAAGTCATAAAATATGAATCCAAGGAGATTCAATTCAACAGAATCGAAGTAATCAGACATAAATATCTTTATTTTATAAACGACACAGTGTACGTAACCGCTCCTGTAACGGAAGGGACCTCGATGACGTATCAATACAATTGTATCCAATGGAGCCGAGATGAAGGTAGAGAGATACCTTCAATTGTTTTACTAAACCAATCTTGGCTTTATAAAGAAAAAACAACAAATTGAAACTCATAAAGCGATATATTGTAGAATAAAAAATAAATAAGTGGAGAGAAATAGTCATATGTATAATGAAAATTGTGTTTCACATATAACGGGCTCTTTAATATACTCGTGCATTGAATAAACTTCAATTGATGTCGTCTATAGCTCTGGAAGCGATCTGAATTAAACTTTCAGCCCACTATAATTAGTGTAAAAGCTATTAGTGTACACGTTAGTGTACTACTACTTCATTAACGATACTCGTAGCATTGAAACGAAATTTATTACGATTTGACTACTACACTATTTTAAAAGAATTAAGTTATATGATGTAATACTAACATTATTACAAAAAATTTAATTGAAATCATTAATAAATAAATACACAATAAATATATATATATTTATTAATTGTTGTAATTTTACAATTAACATTGTCTGGTTGAGTAGTTACGGAGATAAGCGCAAACGAACATCGTGACACGGGTTTTTCATATATACAGATATTGTGATGATCTTTAAAAGGCCCAAAAAAAATGATGTAAGCTTATAAAACACCTTTTATACCCTTTTATGGACGAAGGTGAAAACGATATTAGCAAGAGCAAGAGCAACGCCGCGTCTATTGGAAATAAATTGACTCTTTCACCGTGAGAGACTTGGTAATTGAGATATGAGGGAAGTGTATTGAGTGACTGTGACTTGTATTAGTAGGTGTTTTCATAATGTATAAACATCGTAATTATATACTAGAAAATAATAAATGTTATTAGATTATATAGTAGAAAACAAATATTGTATTCCGTCTAATCTTAATATGTCATTTAATTTTATAAGCGGTCTAGATTTTACTCAAAATTATATTCACTAAAATTTTAAATCAATAATATTTGCTATCCAAAAACATATATGACTGTGTACAATCAATATATTTATGAAAATTTAGTTTATGTTCACAAAAATATTTTAAAATTCAGTAAAAATTGTGATGTATACAAAATTAATATTAGAAATAAAAATAAGCTTGCTATGCCCATCACTAGGCTCCATAAATAGATAATTATTTTAAGGTTTACAATAAACTCTGCAGACTTAAATTTGTCTCTAAATAAATTCATAATATTCATTAAAAGGAATTTGATGGAAAAAAGTTATTATAGCCTAAAGGAATACATTAACGACGGTATGGCCTGGGAATAAATTGTATTTTAGCGAATAACTAGTGCCTACGCAAATTTTTCTGATGCTGTTCGTTAATCTCGTTCAATCTACTGGTTGCATCACACCGCTCCCTTAGAAGTCATTACTTGCGGAAGCGATAGGGGCTGGGTTGCCCCCTTTCCTCAATTATGGCAAAGGATATGATGGCTGACCCTTGCGTTATGGTCGTGAACGGGTGCTGCTTGCTGGAACTGGTCGTATTGCTAGCCCCGGATTTCTCTTTTCTTATTGAGCTGAGCGAAGCGAAGCTCTTTACTGGTCAGATCGCAAAAACTGCGAACTCTCTGTTCTTAAAAACTATTCGAGCTACGTTAACTAAACTTGCCAAAACGATTGCGAACATAAGGCGCTAAGCATATATTTATTTAAAAAAATATCGTAATTCTAAATTCGGTATAATTTACAAATTCAGTTTAGAACAATTTACGTGCTGCTATCATTTAACTATGCATACCACAGTTTCGAAACTCGGCATGGTGTTTGATGCCACATTGCTTTATGACTGTGCAAAATTTCGGATAATTTAGATAGACAGATCTTGAACAATTAACAGAACTAATTTAGTTAGATTAGTGACTCAACAGCGCGCGCCTGCTCGATGCACGAGTTACGAGTGGATTGAAATCTAAGAAATTTTATAACTACTCTCATACATAGCAGAACTGAATATATATTCGTCAGAATGCAGTTCACATTGAGCTCGAAGCACACTAAAAAATTGGTAAGTTTTCGAATTACAGAAAGAAGTTTCAATTCACCAGAAAATTGTCCATAGACTTATGATATGGAACGTCTAATACCGGCGCGCGCCCCAAGTTAAAAGAATAGCAAAATAGAAGGAACAACTGAACGAACGCTTCAGTTGCGTGTAAGGCTTCGAAAAGGCAAGGTTTCGTCCGATTATTTTCTTTGACTTTTATTTTTCATTTTGCTAATTTAATATTTTATATCCACTTGCTATACATTTCATCGAGTTTCATCAAGCTTCCATTTAATTATTGCTCATTATTTAATTATTTAATTATTTCATTTAATGATTGCTTATTATCATAAATTGGGACGTGGACAAGGCAGAGGAAGAAGCAGACGGCTTGCAATGGCATATTGCGATACACAGCAACTTCTGTCCGTTCACAACAGTATCGAGATAGTGCAGCCACACATATCACGCTTCCTAATATCGCAGAAAATAAGCCTTGATTCAATAAAGAAATAGAAAAATTGGCATATGTTTCTTGTTCTAAATGTTCAAGAACCGATTTAAAAGAAGCAGGAGTTCCCTATACTTGCTCTGCATGCTGTTCCATTCGAACAACAGGAATATTCACTGCAGAAAATTTTATGGATTCTGGGGCAGTGCCACCACAATTGTAAGGGGTGACACAGATTGAAACTAAGCTAAACTAAACAGAATATCTAAGCCGTGCCTGGGTAATATTATGCGTCTAGCGAACTCATCGTAACGTTAACTTGATTCTAAAATGAAAAAATCACTAAATAAGATCTAGAGCCATCTGCTAGGAACTCTATGTGAATCTGCCATATGGAATTGACAAAGTTACTGTTGTTTGAGAACGTGCCACGATATCATCATAATAATTCGTTTTATCCTCAAGGAGGTCGAATGCTTTCTACTGTATCAATAGTATCGCAGTATACCTGATTGTTTCAGCGTGATGCCATAACGAAAAGAAGGGTGTTATGAGCAATTCTGTAGAAAATTTTCCATTTAAAGACCTGAAACGAATATCAAACTTGACATATTTGGCAAATAATTTATTGATAATATCCTATATTTCCATGTAACTCTCGTAGCGTTTGTAAGGACTAAGCTAAAGAACATTGTAGTACGAGGGCCAAACTGAAAGTTTTTAGAACTGGCCACTTAAAAGCATTATATTAAAAAAAATAGTTAAAATTTTGAAAATAGAACTCTTTACCAATATTATTGAGTGTACATTTCATTCATTTGTCATTTGTTTTACGATTTGGCGGCAAATTGAAAATTGTCTGTGCACGTCAGAATGAATTTAAGCCGAGAAAATTTTCGTGCAATGATTTTTTATGACTTTCGATGTCATTTAAGTCAACAAGAAAGTTATGATAGACTTCGATTGGCTTTTCACGATGAAGCCCCATCTCGTGCCACAGTTTACAACTGGTTTAATGAATTCAAACGTGGTCGAACTAATCTCACCGATGATTTGCGTGAGGGACGGCCTTCTACAGCGACGACTGAAGATAACATCAGTGTTGTGCGGCGTGTGATAGAGACTGACAAAAGAGTGACCTATCAGCAGATTCGGACAAGTCTAGGCATAGGTATGAGTCAAGTGCACAAAATCCTCCATGAACATTTAGCGGTCAGGAAGCTTTGTGCCCGCTGGATACCGCATAATTTGACCGAGGCTCAAAAACTCCGCCGTGTTGATTGGTGCCGAGAAATGATCCAAAAATTTAACGGAGGTGAATCAAATGCTGTGTTCGACATACTAACGGGTGACGAAAGCTGGATTTACTGTTATGATCCGGAAATCAAAAGACAGTCTGCTCAGTGGGTGTTTCCTTCCGAAGAGTTGCCAACTAAAGTGAAGAGAGGTCGAAGTGTTGGAAAAAAGATGGTGGCCTCGTTCTTCGGAAAGACAGGTCATTACGCGACAGTAGTCTTAGAGGATCAGAAAACGGTTAATGCAGAGTGGTATACTAACAATTGTTTGCCACTTGTCTTGGAAAAAGTTCGAGAGAAACGACCTCGCAGCAGGATCCTCCTTCATCACGACAATGCCTCGTCGCACACTGCCAGGCAAACGATCGACTATTTGGTGACCTCAGACGTGGAATTACTGGGTCACCCGCCATATAGCCCCGACCTCGCACCCTGCGATTTTTATTTATTTCCGAAAGAGAGAATCTTCCAGAATAATTTGGAAGTGTATTGAAAGTATTGACAATTACTATAACACAGTAGCTAATATATATTTTTTTATATATCATTAGTATTATAAATTTACATATATTACTGGCTCAGTAATAATATATATTTTTTTTATATAGGGTAATTAGATACCAGTTTATTTACACCTACAAAAGATTTACAAAGAGGTCATCATAGTTGAATGAACAGTTTCTGTTCATTACTCCCGACCTGTGTCTGATGTATCTATTAAGTTTCAGTGAGCATGTTCATGAACACTACAGCGAGGCCAAGTGACAATATTCAGATGCAGATTGTCTAGCTACCTGTTGATAATACTGATACACATATATATATATATATATTGTGAGTTATTCCTCAACTAAACAACGCAAAGAGCTGGTAAAAATATTTTTTACAATTTAATCCTTCTTTCATTTTCTTTCAATACTTATCCAAATTTTACAAGAACTATTTATATGATTAGCAAATATGATATTCGTAAAGGCATTTAATAAAGTGTAATATCAATATGTATGGAATGGTAAGGGTCGTATGAAATTATAATATTGACCTTCAGCTCCCCCTAATAGAGCACATTCCTACTTCAGAGAAATTTGATTTAGTTGCCTTCCATTAATAATTAATAATTCCACTGAATAAATAGTTTAACATAATTAATTCAATTTTCATGTTCATATTCCCTTTTACACGTCTGCAAACACATAAGAATAATAAAATTACCAAAATAACAGTTTTGAAATATTAATAAGTTTAACTTAATCTGTTTTTAACCGCCAGCACCAGCGCTTCAGCCTTGTAACACAGTCAAGGAACGTCTTCTGGAGAGCATTAGTAATTCTACAAAGTCAGTTCGTTAATTTGGATCCAATTGTAAATGTTTTTTTTATTATTTGATTTGTAAAATTTGTTATTAAGAAATAACTGAAATATAATCAAAACAATCATATATATTTAAGAAGTTTCTTTATTAGTATTTAAAACTGTAATGTTTGTGATGTTTTCCGAATAATATAAGTACATTATAACATACGTGGAGTTTATGGGATGTATTATGAGTTATATATTTTGTCTATTTCTAATTTTAAAATTAGTTAAATAACCTCAGTCATGTCTTTTCGATAAACACTTACACATATTATTAACACAAGTGAATATGGTACAATTCAATTACTTAAATTAAGAAATAATTCTTGTATTATCCGTTTTAATTAATTCATTAATTATTGTCTTATTATTGTTAATTAATATATAAATTAATTTGTTGTCTATGTGTAGACAATTTTAATACATTATTACAGTTACTCACACTACCGACCTATTTAATCACTGTAAGTGAGGCTAATGAGGTACATTACTTAATTCCAAGAAAGTGTACGATATATGGTCAGGATGTATTGTTATACCCGTATACCCGCACAAGGCAGTTTAGTTACTTATAGGTATTTTTGAGCTGAGCGTAAGCGAAGCTCTTAACCGTTTGGGAGACCTTTTTTTTTGTTTAGTCGTCTCCAGAATGCGACGAGATAATTTGCTAAAAATTTTCTCATGTATGAATGCGAATGTTATAACAGATTGAAAAAATGTTTAGCCATTCAAAAGTTATCAAGAAAAGTAGAAAGGAGAGGGGCTCAGATCTACACCCGCCGCGCACGGTTGGCGGATCCTAGTATATTTATATATCTATTCTATGAAAAAAAATGGTGCTGCTGGTGGACCATTCATTAATCCATTCTCATAAACTTTCACATTTGTAATATTAATGGAATACTATATATGTAGGCAAATGTCTGTAAAGGAATACACATTACATGTATTAAATAACTAACTCGGAGCGAATACAATAAGTAAAATGTGAACACAGACAATAAATTTCCTCTGTACTCGTATAGCGGAGTACAAATTATGTTTTTCTCTATAATGGTACTTAGTGCTTTGGAGGTTGAAACTATTTCTTGTTGAATACGAATGTGTAACAACTTAAATTGTCTTCACGTAATAGCTTAATTTAAAATATAAAATTATATTTATTGTAACATTACTACGATAAGGTATTTAATTTATTAATATGTTTATTAAACTTTGAAAAATATATTATAATAAAGCTTCTAAGTTTTTTGTTTAGTAAACTCTAAGTATATTCATTCAATATCAACTCAACGTATAATAGAAAGAGTCAAAATACTGCGTTGTCTTGAAGCCTGCACTCACAGAGGGTTTGTTTTGTAAATTAACTTTTTACTAAATGCATATTAAAGAATGTACAGTTACATAAAAAACCATATTTTTAAAATTCTTCTGTCTGTCTGTTTGATTGTTCCGGATAATCTTTGAAATGGATGGAACGATTTTAACAGGACTTTCACTGGCGGATAGCTGATGTTATAAGGAGTAAGTTTGGGCTACTTTTGTTTAAAAAACATATTCCGAGCGAACGAAGTTACGGGCACTGCTAGTATGTTTTAAAGTAAAATATAAATAATCAATACATATAATTATGACATGCTTGTTAAGTGACAATATGTTTATTTATATTCATAAAGGTATACAAAGGGGTCATTACAGATGGTCGATCAGTTGTTCTCTTCATTAAGCTCGTCCTGAGTCCTAGATAGCCGTCGCAGCTCATTGAATGTACTCACACACACAGATGCATACCACATTGTAGAAAATATTAGTTTCTGTTTGTGCCGGAGTGGGCTCTAGTTTTATACTATTTTACTATTACTATTTATATAGGGACCTGCAGTAAATTTCTTGTTCATAAATATTTATAATCTTTAATATTTCTTCATTACATTTTGATAATTTTATACAAGAGTATAAAACCAGAGTAAATTTTTGTTACTGATCGGGTGAGGGAAATCATGTACTCCCGGCACTCTCCAGCCGGAGATGTGCGGTTCAGTGCTTCTACAGATGTAATCTATTGAAATAAATACACATTCCGGGTAGTATCTTTTACTTCTTCAAAACATAAAACTACTTTTTTGTATTAAACACAGTAAAATTACAAAAAATATTTTAATAATATTTAACTTTTAACCGAAATTAATATTTTTAACCTTATGAGAAATACTGACTGTTTCTAATTATTTTAAAGTTAATTTAAAAGCTTTAAAAATAATTATGACTTTACCTGAGATAATGTATGATGAGATATTAATAGCACCTCTAGGAAAAAAACAATAGTAATTTAAAACGATAAATTATCTTAATTTTAAAATAAGATATTTATAATATTTTCATGACAAATACCTTTTTTTTTATATATTTTTAAGTTACACAACAATGTTTTATGGCTTTGCGTTATTGACATAGAAATGTATCAATAATATAAAAAAAAAATTAAGTAGATAATAAATATAGAAGTATAAGGTTTTATCGAGCTTATATAAATCTCTTCTTAGTTTTTGTTCCCAGACTCCAGGTCAATCTTAGTTAATGTTAATTTTGAAAAGCTATGAGTTTTCTCACATCTCATTTGACATAAAGTCGCAATAACTATGTGTTTAAACGCGGTAAACAACATCTAATTTTGTTAAATCCTTTTGCTTGATGCTCTAACAAGTATAGATAGTATAGATAGAAAGAGTAATAACAAAAATTCTAAAAATGGTTAGTTGGGTTTTTATTAAGATGACATACGTCTTTTATATAATTATTTATGTAAAGACATTTATGTAAAGTTAAAACTTTTTATATACATCGATTATGGACAATTAGATATTCGAGTATGGGTAAGATTTTAGAGTACTCATATATTGTAAACTTTATTGTATTTTATTATAATAAGTATGTTGATATAATATTTAAATAATGTTCAAACCTAATTTTTAATTGTTTGATTGGGCCATTGCAAATATTATTTAACTTTAGATTTTATATTTGGAACCCAATTATTATTAGCTCGAACAATTAATAGAATTCAGTTATTAAAAGGAAAACTTTGAGACACGAAGATATTAATAATGAAGGTTTCAGTTCTTATTGAATTGGTAAATCCCAAATTTCCCGTTGTTATGTAAATCTCTTCAAAGCTTAACATTTCTCTCGATTTCGATTTCTCTTAGAGAAAGTTAATTTTGAAATGTTAAAAAACCTTTCTCAGAAATTCATTTGCCTTTCTATTGGGGTTAATTACCGCTTTCATGAAGATACACTATAGTAAATATTAATAAAATATATTTATATTGGTTTAATTTTATATACAATATAAAGTCATTTTTTATTGATACTATTCTACTAGTGGTAAGCAAATTACATATTAGTACCAGGTAGTAAAAAAAAATTAAATAAATTTCATAATCGTGATTTATACCGATTGTTCATGACTATTTTAAAGTCAGAAATTGCGTATCACCGGGAAATATATAGACTTATCAAGACCATGGAGCCCTTGCTGATTACTATTTCTTTTATGCCAATTTTAAATTAAAAGTTGTTTTGAGGCTCTGATAAAACGATAACAATAGAAAGCCAATTGTCCATCGAAACCTAACCAAAATAACGGTTACTTTTACTTATTATTCAAATTGCATTACAAGTTATTTGCATTATTAGTGCCAAATTTTTGTATAAGATTGTAGAATAAATGGGCATTTATGTTAATAAAGCAGCAAATATGGAGTTTAGTTGTGAATGTATACACATACAACGAAATATTTTACTTTCATGTGAAGTGTCTACTCACATTCGAGCGATAAAAATACGAGAGAAACATAATTTGCCGAATGTTTCATTTCTTTTGTAGCAAACATATTTGATCAAAAATAGTTGTAACTTCTTTAGAATTTAATTTTATCATAACAAAAATTAAATACCGAGTTAGAAATATCTAGTTATCTTCCTGTTTTCAATCTATTGTCCTTGATTGAAACCGGAGAGGCGACCACTTTTCTCACTCTATTATTTTATTAAAGAAACTTAAGACTCTGTTTTAAATTTAATCGGATTAAGAAGTTATTTTAGTTGCATTTCAAAAAAACTGGACAAAAAAGTTTTTTTTATGTTGTATTATTTTATGAATACATTTTTATGATATTCTGAACCACTTATGTAGTTATAATTATTTAATAACTAAACTAAAAAGAACTAACTGTTGTATATGATAAATGTAATAATTGTTGTATATGATAAATGTGGATATTGTATTTCTTACAGATGAGATTACCAACATCTGTCTTTACGCGTCTGATTATTTATTGCTGGCCACAGGTGGCGACCCGACCCCTCGCACCGCAGTTTAGATTTTTGATAATAAAATGTAATAAATTATTGTTATTTTGTTATAAGTATTTCATAGGTTCTTATAATGGTCTATGTATTTCAAAAGGATACTTTGTATCCACCAATATATTTTTTTAGCCATTACGTTTATGTATTTATTTATATATTTTCCACTTTGAATTCATAACAGTGATCACTTGTGTAAGTCAAATGGAAGTGACAGGAGGACCTATTTTGATATCTTATGTATTAAAATAAGTCCTTCTGTAAAGACACTCTCCAACTTAAAATAAGGCTAAGAGGGTTCCAAACACGTCCTCGTCTGAGAAGAACCACACAACAAACTCAGGCGGTTTTTTTAAATTGTAATCACTTTCACAAACGTCAATATATTTAGTGAGCAATATACGAACAACCAGAACCATCGTAATCAATTCAATAAGCCGTTCTAATAATAATTAATAATAAGAAAAGGGAAATCCGTGGCTAGCAATACACCAAGTCATCGCAAGCAGACCTATTGCAATTTTGCATCTAAGGTAATGCCCAAAAAAAACAGACGAATTAAATCTAGTTCCTCATTATTTAATTGTACATTGGTTTTGACTTTTTTCACATTAGGTAATGTTAATTTAACACATTTTGTTATTTTTCATTAAGTAAGAGATTATTTGCATTAAATTATTGTACAACATCAGAGAGAGTTGTTACATCGTCCATTCCTGATTGTGTCTATTTATTTTAAAGATAAGAGAAGTATCATCAGCAAACAACACTATCCTATGTTTGTCCCTCACAAGGTAAGGCAATTTATATAAATAAGGCACAAAAAGGTCCTAATATAGTATAAATAGAGTCTTGTGACACGCCCATTTTGACAATTGAACCAGGGAAACCTTTACCTTTCAAACATTTTTCTTCATGTAATTGATATAAACATCACAATTTTTTTAGCTTTTAGTTATGTATTTCAATTAATTTAAGTTATAATATTGTTTTTCTCTACAGCGCTGCAATAGAAGAATAGCGTCTGAAAAGTGCTTCAATTTCGTTGCACCGTGGTGACTTGTTACATTACGAGACGGCGACGGTGATTATTGAATCAGTCATTGTTCTTTTCAGGTAACTTTGCTAGTTTAAATTGTTAAACTAGCAAAGTTACCTGAAAAGAACAATGATGGTGAATCTTCATACTTTGCTTAAGAGCTTTTCATTCTGAGGTGAGGTCATTAATGTAATAGTTAAAGTTCAATAATTCTGAATATATATAATATATTATATAGATAATACAGGGTGGGCCATGAATTAGTTAACATTTGAAAAAATCGTATAAAAAAAACCATTTAACATATTTTAGAAATAGTTTATTTACGAGAAAGCTAATTAGTTGTAATTTATTTTTTAAAAATTATTTTGTCTAAATGACCACCGTTTCGGTTTTTGCACTCATCTAAGCGAGTCCTGAAGTTTTCAAATACTCTTCTGCAAAGAGACCGCGAGATCGCCGACATCTCTTCGACGATTTTTTCTTTAAGTTTACGGAGTGTATTCGGTTTATCAATGTAGACACGACTCTTTAAATAACCCCATAAAAAGAAGTCTACTGGGGATAGATCTGGACTTCTGGGCGGCCATGGGATGTCACCTCGTCTGGAAATCAGCTTTTCCGGAAACATTTCTTTGACCACCGGCAAGGACTCGTTCGATGTGTGACACGTGGCTCCATCTTGTTGAAACCATGTGTTACGATTATAGCCAGCAAATTCCAGTAGCATCGGTGCTAAAGACTCCCGTAACATTTTCACACACTCGGCAGAATTAACAGTAACTGAACGGCCTCGAGAATCTTCAAAAAAGTAAGGTCCGATGATTCCTTTTGCTGAAATTGCAGCCCATACAGTTACCTTAGGAGAGTGAAGTGGCCTTTCATGTTTAGCTTTGGCATTTTCGCTGCTCCAATACCTGCAATTCTGTTTGTTTACATGTCCATTTAGGTGGAAATGGGCTTCGTCAGAGAATAAGATGTTGTCAAAATTACTGAATCGAGTTAACATTGTTTCGGCATATGACTTACGCAAATTTTTGCTTGCAAAAATTTGCTGGCTATAATCGTAACACATGGTTTCAACAAGATGGAGCCACGTGTCACACATCGAACGAGTCCTTGCCGGTGGTCAAAGAAATGTTTCCGGAAAAGCTGATTTCCAGACGAGGTGACATCCCATGGCCGCCCAGAAGTCCAGATCTATCCCCAGTAGACTTCTTTTTATGGGGTTATTTAAAGAGTCGTGTCTACATTGATAAACCGAATACACTCCGTAAACTTAAAGAAAAAATCGTCGAAGAGATGTCGGCGATCTCGCGGTCTCTTTGCAGAAGAGTATTTGAAAACTTCAGGACTCGCTTAGATGAGTGCAAAAACCGAAACGGTGGTCATTTAGACAAAATAATTTTTAAAAAATAAATTACAACTAATTAGCTTTCTCGTAAATAAACTATTTCTAAAATATGTTAAATGGTTTTTTTTATACGATTTTTTCAAATGTTAACTAATTCATGGCCCACCCTGTATTATCTATATAATATATTATATATATTCAGAATTATTGAACTTTAACTATTACATTAATGACCTCACCTCAGAATGAAAAGCTCTTAAGCAAAGTATGAAGATTCACCATCATTGTTCTTTTCAGGTAACTTTGCTAGTTTAACAATTTAAACTAGCAAAGTTACCTGAAAAGAACAATGACTGATTCAATAATCACCGTCGCCGTCTCGTAATGTAACAAGTCACCACGGTGCAACGAAATTGAAGCACTTTTCAGACGCTATTCTTCTATTGCAGCGCTGTAGAGAAAAACAATATTATAACTTAAATTAATTGAAATACATAACTAAAAGCTAAAAAAATTGTGATGTTTATATCAATTACATGAAGAAAAATGTTTGAAAGGTAAAGGTTTCCCTGGTTCAATTGTCAAAATGGGCGTGTCACAAGACTCTATTTATACTATATTAGGACCTTTTTGTGCCTTATTTATATAAATTGCCTTACCTTGTGAGGGACAAACATAGGATAGTGTTGTTTGCTGATGATACTTCTCTTATCTTTAAAATAAATAGACACAATCAGGAATGGACGATGTAACAACTCTCTCTGATGTTGTACAATAATTTAATGCAAATAATCTCTTACTTAATGAAAAATAACAAAATGTGTTAAATTAACATTACCTAATGTGAAAAAAGTCAAAACCAATGTACAATTAAATAATGAGGAACTAGATTTAATTCGTCTGTTTTTTTTGGGCATTACCTTAGATGCAAAATTGCAATAGGTCTGCTTGCGATGACTTGGTGTATTGCTAGCCACGGATTTCCCTTTTCTTATTATTAATTATTATTAGAACGGCTTATTGAATTGATTACGATGGTTCTGGTTGTTCGTATATTGCTCACTAAATATATTGACGTTTGTGAAAGTGATTACAATTTAAAAAAACCGCCTGAGTTTGTTGTGTGGTTCTTCTCAGACGAGGACGTGTTTGGAACCCTCTTAGCCTTATTTTAAGTTGGAGAGTGTCTTTACAGAAGGACTTATTTTAATACATAAGATATCAAAATAGGTCCTCCTGTCACTTCCATTTGACTTACACAAGTGATCACTGTTATGAATTCAAAGTGGAAAATATATAAATAAATACATAAACGTAATGGCTAAAAAAATATATTGGTGGATACAAAGTATCCTTTTGAAATACATAGACCATTATAAGAACCTATGAAATACTTATAACAAAATAACAATAATTTATTACATTTTATTATCAAAAATCTAAACTGCGGTGCGAGGGGTCGGGTCGCCACCTGTGGCCAGCAATAAATAATCAGACGCGTAAAGACAGATGTTGGTAATCTCATCTGTAAGAAATACAATATCCACATTTATCATATACAACAATTATTACATTTATCATATACAACAGTTAGTTCTTTTTAGTTTAGTTATTAAATAATTATAACTACATAAGTGGTTCAGAATATCATAAAAATGTATTCATAAAATAATACAACATAAAAAAAACTTTTTTGTCCAGTTTTTTTGAAATGCAACTAAAATAACTTCTTAATCCGATTAAATTTAAAACAGAGTCTTAAGTTTCTTTAATAAAATAATAGAGTGAGAAAAGTGGTCGCCTCTCCGGTTTCAATCAAGGACAATAGATTGAAAACAGGAAGATAACTAGATATTTCTAACTCGGTATTTAATTTTTGTTATGATAAAATTAAATTCTAAAGAAGTTACAACTATTTTTGATCAAATATGTTTGCTACAAAAGAAATGAAACATTCGGCAAATTATGTTTCTCTCGTATTTTTATCGCTCGAATGTGAGTAGACACTTCACATGAAAGTAAAATATTTCGTTGTATGTGTATACATTCACAACTAAACTCCATATTTGCTGCTTTATTAACATAAATGCCCATTTATTCTACAATCTTATACAAAAATTTGGCACTAATAATGCAAATAACTTGTAATGCAATTTGAATAATAAGTAAAAGTAACCGTTATTTTGGTTAGGTTTCGATGGACAATTGGCTTTCTATTGTTATCGTTTTATCAGAGCCTCAAAACAACTTTTAATTTAAAATTGGCATAAAAGAAATAGTAATCAGCAAGGGCTCCATGGTCTTGATAAGTCTATATATTTCCCGGTGATACGCAATTTCTGACTTTAAAATAGTCATGAACAATCGGTATAAATCACGATTATGAAATTTATTTAATTTTTTTTTACTACCTGGTACTAATATGTAATTTGCTTACCACTAGTAGAATAGTATCAATAAAAAATGACTTTATATTGTATATAAAATTAAACCAATATAAATATATTTTATTAATATTTACTATAGTGTATCTTCATGAAAGCGGTAATTAACCCCAATAGAAAGGCAAATGAATTTCTGAGAAAGGTTTTTTAACATTTCAAAATTAACTTTCTCTAAGAGAAATCGAAATCGAGAGAAATGTTAAGCTTTGAAGAGATTTACATAACAACGGGAAATTTGGGATTTACCAATTCAATAAGAACTGAAACCTTCATTATTAATATCTTCGTGTCTCAAAGTTTTCCTTTTAATAACTGAATTCTATTAATTGTTCGAGCTAATAATAATTGGGTTCCAAATATAAAATCTAAAGTTAAATAATATTTGCAATGGCCCAATCAAACAATTAAAAATTAGGTTTGAACATTATTTAAATATTATATCAACATACTTATTATAATAAAATACAATAAAGTTTACAATATATGAGTACTCTAAAATCTTACCCATACTCGAATATCTAATTGTCCATAATCGATGTATATAAAAAGTTTTAACTTTACATAAATGTCTTTACATAAATAATTATATAAAAGACGTATGTCATCTTAATAAAAACCCAACTAACCATTTTTAGAATTTTTGTTATTACTCTTTCTATCTATACTATCTATACTTGTTAGAGCATCAAGCAAAAGGATTTAACAAAATTAGATGTTGTTTACCGCGTTTAAACACATAGTTATTGCGACTTTATGTCAAATGAGATGTGAGAAAACTCATAGCTTTTCAAAATTAACATTAACTAAGATTGACCTGGAGTCTGGGAACAAAAACTAAGAAGAGATTTATATAAGCTCGATAAAACCTTATACTTCTATATTTATTATCTACTTAATTTTTTTTTTATATTATTGATACATTTCTATGTCAATAACGCAAAGCCATAAAATATTAAATAAAATCATATAACATCTTTTACCGCAACACAATTATATTTTTATTTTATGATTATTGCTTTCTTACTACTCCATTATTTCATATATTATCGTCCTGTTTAACGGGAAATAACAAACCATATATTTAATTTAATTACTAAAGTTTTCTATTTGAAAGAAAACAAACCTAACCTTTTTATGAAATCATGTCATAGCAGGCATGACGCTAGACCGTCATTATTCAGTTAAGCAGTTTATTATAATGCGGTAACACAACCACAGCTTTGGCATAAAGTAGTTTGAACTTCCTTTACCAGATGCACTTTGACGATAATTGTCCACGGTAGTTTCATCTTCTCTGTACCTTTTAAAAGAATTTGTATTCGTTCTCCAGGGATTTCACGAAGCAAAAGACCCATCATTTGCATCCAAATAGTTTTATAACCCTATTTTTTACACCTACACCTCCTCTTGCTTCTTGCTCAGGTTTTGTACTATTATATATATTATATAATAGTTTTAGTAAGCATTGCTTATAATGAATGATGACGTAGTTAATTATATTTGTTATAAGTCAAAGTACAAAACGGCTTATTAATAAACCAAATGAAAAACATAACGAAAGGAAATATGAGAATAGTAGCAAGAAAATTAATATTATTTTATTAAGTAGTATTTTTGTACAAAATTGACTTTTTTATTAGAACAGTCTTTGTAATATGGCGTTGACCTTTACATTAAATTTAACATTCTCCTCAATGAATTTCTGTTAAATAATATTACTTATTCAATATTTTATTGTGTAATAAGACTTCTTCAGCATAGTAATAAATGATACTTAAATTGATATTAAACTTTATTGAACATTTGTAAAAAACAATAACTATAAAAAATTATTTATTTCTCTTTCTTGTGAGCAAAACTTCAAAGTTATGTAGTTAGTATTGAGTTACTGTTTTAAATCAAATTTAACTTAGGTATTTGTATACTTTCTGTTATGAGTACTATTGAAATGTTTAGTTTCTTAGTAGAGATAGATTTTATTGAAATAATCTAACAGATCTGTCCTTTGCTACATTTTTTTGTACGTTGCAGTGCCGAAAGGATGTTCTGGCTAGATTCCAGAATCTCGTTGGTCGTAAAACAAAAACAAGTATTAAACCATGATATACTTTCTTGTAGCGGCTGTAAAAAAAAATTCACTGAAGGAAACTTAATGGAACCTTTCCAAATTACCTTAAAACTTTCTTTAATAAATTGAGTTTTGAGGAAGTCGAACAAAACAACGGACTCTTCATTGTTCCTGTATATATAAGGTAATAATATCGTAATGTTATATATTGTTGGTGAGGAATTTATTTTTTATTTAATTAGACAAGTATTATTTATATACTTATATACCTACCACCAGAATATGGTTACTATTAATTCATAGTAGATACAAAATA
Source organism: Melinaea menophilus ssp. n. AW-2005 (assembly GCA_918358695.1). Taxonomy (NCBI): domain Eukaryota; kingdom Metazoa; phylum Arthropoda; class Insecta; order Lepidoptera; family Nymphalidae; genus Melinaea; species Melinaea menophilus. The sequence continues at coordinate 7,021,999 of OU911044.1, forward strand.
AGCAACATTTATAATATAATAAATAATTTATGTTTTATATTTACCTATAATTTTAAGATCAGAGACGCTGCAATCAAATATTATTAACAATGGACAATCATTTTAATTTTCTTTTTCTCAGGAACTAAATATATTAAAGACTTTTTATACTTCCTTTCTTTTTCTTATGGATTTTATTGTAAACACACATATCACAGATAACTATCTCACAATAGACAGAACAAGTTACTTTCCTTGAAACAATTCTTCAAATCGCTTTAATTGTATTTCACATAATATTATATACTTTTATGTGGAATTTTGTTATATATAAGTAAATTTAATTTAACAGACATCGATGTAAATTTTACATGTAAAGATTATATTCTTGGGCTCGTGTTACTCTCAACTCTGCAGATTACATATCTAATAACAATTGAAATGAAATTCTGTTATGGAAATTGTTGACAGAATAGAGTTAAATTGATAATACGCACTTCAAAGAGCGAGCATGTTTTCTTTATGTTTTATTGTATTTATTTAGTTTCTGGTATATATTACAGTAATGTAAAAACTCGACACTTAGAAATTTTATTTTAATTATACATATTTGTAACTGTACACTTTATTTCAAGTTAGACATAATTATTGTTGCACTGAATACTTTTTCATAAGAAAAAGCTTAAGAATATTTAATACTTTTCGTAATGGTATAGTTCTAGTAGAGTTCTGTATTTGTTTTCTTAAACTTATAGAATATACACCTACTGATATTCCTAACTAGCAAAGTTTAAACGACGAACGCGACGGTGCCAACATTATTATCATATCGACTTAGAAACTTTAAAATGCTGTGTTAGATAAACGCTTCGAGACCTTATCTTATAGAATCCCTGCTTTATAAAATTTTATGTTTTTATAATCAAAGGAAAATGTATTTTTTTTAGGAATTACTGTAGCTTATTTTATTTTCTTTATTTCGAATTCTTAACAAATAACACATACATTACAGCACATACGGTATTCTATTTCTTTCATTTTATTTGGGTAAAAATACCGATACAGGAAAAAATAACACAGCTAGACGGAGAGGGAGTTTGTTCATCTGTCCCTCTTACTCATCTCAGGAAACTAAGCTATAATGACATCCAGTTCATACAATTTCTTACTCTTTTAACATTTTTGATCCGTAATTTGTTTAGAATAAATATAAGTATATTTACATAGTATTATGAATTAAATGCTTGTTAGCTAATCACTACAACTTAACCCGTTCATTTTCCTCTTAAACCTGCTTTCCTCTTAGATAGTTAATACTAATATTAGAAGTGTTATTATTATTATGTTGTATTGTTTATGTTTCAAAGAAATAATCATATATTACTTTAACTAAAATATACTTAAAATTGTCAAGAAAGTAAACTCAATATAACCTTTCTAAATTACCTCACCTTAACAGTGTCTCAAACTTTCATGCAGAAATCGAAGAAAATAAAGTTACATCTTTTTTATTATTTTATACCGTTCGTTGATGGATTTTGAAATACTTTAATATGAAGTGAAGCGTCAGTTACATACCATCTTATAGTTTTCAAGTGAATACACCCATACTGGCACAGTCACAAGTGACTTGACAACATCGCTTCGCGTACTTTATAAAGTGTACTTTAAGTTAAACAAAACATATTTATAAACTACTAACTAGTAAGTACTGAAACCTTAGTAAGTTAAGTTTGTAATAAGACTACGAAACTAATATTTTAATTGTTTAGGAATGATGAGTGTTGTAAAGCAGTATATAATTTAGATTCTTTATTGACTACTATACTGTAAGTATTTCCAACTTGAAAGAACTTTCATTAAAAATTTAAATTGTTCTGAATAAATGTACAAAGTAACTTTCTGTAATGTTTTAAAACTGTCTATCTTTTTCAAGTGTACTTTTATTTATTATTTATTTATTTATTTAGCTTCACGCCATATCCCTTGCGGGGTAGCCAGAGACGACGGAGCACCAAACGCTACTGTCTCTGCATACCTCTTTCGCCTCGGCCACAGACATCAACCTCTTCATACATGCCCTCCGGGGGGTCCTCATGCTTTTTACGTGACATTGATACTGTGTTTTCGAAGGTCACTCGAGGCCTCCCCCTGTCTCTCTTACCGTTTACTTTTCCTATATAAGTGTACTTTTAAAGGTTTTAAATCAAATTACTGATTAAAAGCGAGATTTTGAAGTCCCTGCTTATTTCAGTCAAAGAAAATCATAATGATGCTTCGGTTTTAACTAAAAAATACGAAAATAACAATTTTGGTGTCGAAATTTATAAAAAGTGCTGAAGCAAAGGTATTTTGTTGAAAAAAATGTTATAAATTAAATTAAATTTGTCGTTGTAATTGTAATTTATGCTATGATTAATTAGTTTCTGACAAAAAAGTATGAAATGTTAAGTAGAAGATATATAAAATAGAACTTTATATAGTGGTTGATTTTACTTAATAAAAGTCCCAATATAAAATTTTCGTATTTAGGTGTCCCAGCTCAGGGTAATATGAATAGTGTACCGCCGTGATGTTGAATTATTTATGAAACAAACTTAACGCTTATGATTAGTACCGTTTGACTAAAGGCTGATCGGTTTAAATACTGCTTAGTAGGATTTGGGACTTGGGTTGTGAGTTTTGGATAATTCTCGATGACTGTATAGGTCGTGGCTCCATTCTATTGATGATATTATATAACAATGGTATAAATATATAAATAGGTATTATTTTAGAATTACATTTAATATATATCTACTAATACATATTATATATCTACAAATGACACACATTTGAAACAATTAGCAATATATTTACTCTTTAATATTTTTTATGTTTCTTATACGAGTATATGTTTTGAAATGAATAATTTCTTGTACCATATTGTCATAATACATGTAAATGTTTTGTTTCAAGAGACATGGTATATTAGTTATTACGTTTTGTCAGAACAACAGATCTAATGGTATAATATTTTGTATAACAACATATCCTGGTCATATATCGTACACTTTCTTGGAGTGATATAATGTGCCGCATTAGCCTCACTTACAGTAACTAAATATGTCGGTAGTGTGAGAAAATGTGATTAACATTGTCTCGTACTTGAACAACAAATAAATTCATAATAATCTAATCGTAATCTAATCGTAATCTAATCGTAATCTAATCTAATCTAATCGTAATCTGGATATGTTTTAACTTAAAAGTTAATTTTGTATTAAGTGATAACTCACTTACGTGTATATAAAATGTGTCCTTTATAAGGGGATATTCATAAAACGTATACAGTAAACAGGCGGCTGTAAACAGAGTTCACAACTTACTTAAATAATGTATATGTAGAAGCAAAATAAGCAATGACGATCGATATATTGTCTTACAGGTTTTTTATAATAATCATTGATACATGTCGAAATCATTGATTTACCTCCTCACGTCACAATATTTAAAAGTACCTCCAATGTTAAAGTAGAGCAAATATTTATGAATAAAGTCTGTGATATATTCGTGTCTTTTCTCATGTGTAGCTAATAAACTCAAATGCTTGTGGCCAAATGATAAAAATTGTATCTTGCAAATGCAAACAGTTTTAGTTTTATTTTATAAAATATATAAATACAATCTAAATGTATTCTCATGTTTGTACAATCGTACTTTGTATAAGTCCTCTATATTTGGTTTAATAAAGCGATTTAATATTTTCAACATTTAAAACCAGGGTTTTATGAAAATTGAGAAGTTCAGCCAAAATTTCATGATAATGATCCTCATAAACATTCGGTTTTACCACTCAAATCTTTACGATGAGGAAATTGCATTTTCTGAAAGTCTGAGTTTTAACAAGTACCTAAATAAATGCAATAAAAGGTAATAAAAGTTAGTTAAAGTGGACTCGATGACAGTTAACTCGATTGTGACAACAATTTCCATAGCAAGGAGTTCGCTCTCCAATTGTTATTTAATGGCAAATTCTACTCGAGATTAGACACACCACGTAGCGTAGTGTGCACACTTCGTTTTATAAGGTTTTATAAAACGGATGTTGAGAGTAATATCAGCATCAAAGGAAGCTGCATGCAGTTTGGAATATATTTGAATAATCCATATATATCATAAAAATATTAAGATATTATTCATATTGATGTATAACTTAATAGAAAAAAATCTGAAAATTATACAGTTTCAGATTTTAGCATGTTAATCACATATGTATGATACCATATGTTATTTATTAAAGGAATAAAAACTGTCCAAGAATAGAAAAGGTAACGGAATCAACGATGTATTAAAAAATCTTTGACCACATCGTTTGCGAAATTTATTTTTTGTACTTATATTAACTGTTTGTACCTCGGAGTTTTTTATACGTTTTATATAAAATTAAGGTTGTACCTAAAAGCAAACAAGTTCCTAATGCGATCTCGTTCTCTGCTTGGCAGAATCTATAAATTATACAACCTTTAAGTAACAAACTTATTCATATTCATCTAAAATTATACCCCAATAATATTGACGTGGCGTAACTCTTCAAAACCAAATTTATTTGAAATATAAATTTGTTACGAATCGTCAGGACTGTTCTAAATGTTATAAGTGACTTTGTAGATTTGCAATGAAAATCAATCTTATAACTTTAAACGAGGAGGAAGTTGTTCCAGTAATGAGAATTGCTATAAACCATTATTGCTATTTGCTTCTTATCCAACTTAGTCTTAAATTCAACGCGTAAAAGTGTAAGTATCTTTGCTTTTAAGTTCCCATTCATTTCACTTATGAACCGTCATACTCAACGACTGGTTCCATGTGGAGTAGTTTCGTGAATAAGAACCGACAAAAACTTCATAGATACTTTTTAATTTATTTACCTCAAGTTGTTGATATAAACTCAGATGGCTTTTTAAACTAGCGCTTAGTAAGTCTGAGTCAGGTCACAGATTTACTCTTGATCTTCAGGGCGTAGGATCAGGATCTTTGAGATAGATCTTCACAATAGGATGTCAATATGTGAATATTGATTAGTTACTATTTTAAAATAACTTACCATTGAATGTAAACCTAATTACACTTCCAAAACAAATTACGTCATTTGTGTCAAAAATAACATATGATCGAATAATATTCCACATTTATGAAAAAAGCATCGCCTGTAGTTATAATTCAAATTAAGAAACAACTTCTAGTACTCATTTCAACTTAAACCGAGACATCGATAGTAGCTATCGATTGCTATAATTGTTTATTTCAAAAGCATTTTGCAGTAGAAGACAGTTATTGTTAGGGATCTTCACAGGGATAATTGACATACTGCCGGACCCAATGACTGTAATATTGAACATAGAAAATAAAATAAATGCGAATAATATATTAAATAATAAACGACTATAACTCCATATATTAATATGTTTTAATAAGGGTTTATCGGCATTCCTTAAAAAATGATATTTAAGTCTTTAAAAAAAAATTTTCATTTAATTTGTAAATAATATATGTAAAAATAATTTTGTTGAAATTGCAATAAATATGAACTTGCTTTTACATAAAAAAAAACAAAGTGATAATTATTATGAAAATATGAAAGTCATCAAATAATATCAATAATATCGCGCTATTGAAGCAAATGGCATACATTGAATGGCATTTCATTGACTAAAAATGTTTTAAAATTATCTTTAAGCAATGTACAATATAAATGATAAAACATTTTTTTTTTATTTTCTATAAATTCTTTGAACTGTAATTTTGTAACACGATGATGTGTTATTTTATTTTAATATTTAAAAATATGCATCATCATGGTAGTAATTAGTGAATTTCTTCATATAAGTTTGGAAATGTTAATCTGACGTTACTATTAATACATTTATATTTAAGGAATGCAGAGAAATGCAGTGAACTTATGTATAGGAAAGGATACCCATTGTCACTAAAATGATATCATTTAATAAGCCTACAAAATACATGAAAACTATATATATCTAGGTAGAGGATATATTACGTAACTAACTCACAGATATTGGGTAGACCTCGAAGAATTCGGTCTGCCCATTCATTTGTCCCCTACTTTCGAATTTTGGAAAAATTTCTTCACAGAAGGTCTTTTTATGACCCCCTGAGTCCGAAATGACCATTGGTCAAAATGTTTATATATATATATATAAGCAGTATATATGCGTGCGTGCGTCGATTCGACTCTTGTCAGCACGATAGGGGCCGCAATTTCGCTCGTATCGCTTTCAAACTTTGCACAAAAATCAATCATCCAAAAATGAAGGTCAAGTTCGTTAACCAGAGAAATCCGGCCACAGGGGGCGCTAGGGCCTCACTTTTTCTGATTTCAGTTTTTCGACCATAACTTTTTCCCTATACAAAGTAGATCAATCGCGTTCATATTATATGATGTCTTTGATAAATACCTATAACTAATGTAGATAAACCGAAAACCTAACTTCAATAACTTAGGGGTAGGGGTAAAAAAACCGAAAATTTTTGGAAAAAAATTCATAACTTTTTTCTGGTAAACATTCTGACATCGCAAGTATTTTTAATAGAAAGGTTATTTTTTACTTTAAATTTAAGTATTAGAAGTTTTGCCCGTAAAAGGTACCGATTCCGAAAAAAAAAAAATAAAAACCACTTTTAGCTTGAAAATTTAAGGTAGGTAAAACCACGTTAACTTTTTTCTAGTAACATTCCCTCGTCTCAAATATTTTTAATAGAAAGGTTATTTTTTACTCGAAATTTAAGTACCAAAAGTATTTCCAAAAAAGATACATTTTCCGAGAAAAAAAATTAAAACCGTTTTTTGCTTGAAAATGTTTGATGTAAACAATGTTCTTAGGTAGTGAGTTATATTTTAAACGAGTTACACACGAGGTCTACCCACGCGTGTCCCCCTACGGGCACGGATTTTTTACATTTTTTTTACATACAAATATTATACCTCATTTAAGTAGTAACTCCTATAAACTTTGGAGATACTGGAGAAGTTACGGCAGCATTAGTACTCTAAAGGAATGTTTTTTAGGCAATCGAACATTGGACATCAGATGAAATCAGATATTAAATTAACAAGGAAGTGTGGTGATGATTAGAATAGAAGGAGAAATATTGTGGACTTCTGATTTTTACTTATTCCCTGTATAAAATGCATATATAAGATTTACTTTACAAGACGTCGAAAAGGTGGATCTCCTCAAGTAGATTTAGTCCAAATACGTGCTGCAGTCATTCACTCCACCAAGACTCTGTCACTCTTAATCATATATTTGCTTATTTATGAAATATATAATATTAATATATAAGGTTTTAAAACATTAATAATATCTATAAAACGAACAAATCTTACATTTATATGATAAGATATAGGATTTATTTTAAATACAGGCTTTTTGAAAATCGACTTTTATTTGTTTAATATAGAAAACAAGAATCACATTACAAAAACTCAATGTTGAATATAAAACCAACACTAAAAGGATTAAAGTCCCACCTCGCGTTTGAATATATCAAATTATTCCCAACAAAGGAAAAGTCGTCGCAAACATGTGTAAATAATCTGTATGCAAATCATGGACTTTTGCCAACTGAGTGAGAACTGTATAATCGCCTCATTAGGGGTTTTGAGCTAAACTTTGTTCCCTTTTGAGTTTTTCTTTAGTTAACAAATTTGTTTTTATTCTGTATTTTATAATTTATACTAAAATAGCCTAATCAAAATTTCAAATCAACGTGATTTTAATTTTGTAAATAGACATCGTCAATGAGCCCATTCAAATGGCCGCGGGATATGATTTGATGCTTCTAAGATATAGTTAAACATGTTGGATAATTAATAAACATTCCTTAATTTCGCTTTTATTGGGATCCATTTAAATTTAAGCAGATTTTAACAGGATTTTGAGTAACAGAAAGTATTTTTATTCAGCAATATATAATAAATATTATAGAATTTAAAAAATAAGAGGCATTTTATTTTCTGGTATATTTTAACAATTACAGATTAGAGTAACATCATATTATTATTATTTATTGTTTTAAAATGAATATATCCGAAAACATTTGACAAAAAAATCAATCATATGCTTCATTTCAATTGTCTTGAAATGCTATCAAATTGATTTTTAGAATATCCTCATAAAAATTTTAATTAAAACTATCATTCAATCCTGCAACAAATTCTATAAAAATTGGTCTAGCCGGTAAGCAATTTAAGTACAGTAAAATACTATTTTATGAATACAGTAACAGTAACATACTATCTATACTTATAATAAATCTGTAGAGAGGTCAATTCTGTACATGAAATATATTTACAAAATAAGTAGCAGGGGGTGATTAGTGTTCGATACTGATGCCAAAAATGCAGTTAAAAAAATTTTTGTCTGTCTGTCTGTCTGTTTGTATGTTATTTATAGAAAAAAAAACTACTCGACGGATTTTAACGAAACTTAGTACAATTATTCTTTATACTCCTGGGCAGGTAATAGTATACTTTTCATCACACTACAATGAATAGGAGCAGAGCAGTGAAAGGAAATGTTGAGAAAATGGGAGAAGTTGCTTGATTTTTTAAGCTTCCGTCGCGTGTGCAGCCTTAATGGTTAGAGCTACATAGAAACTATGTATAACGGAAATATTCTACATCAAAATACACGAAAAATATTCCAAGACAGCATATATCTACCTTTTATAGTTAACTCACAATAACACGCATAACTCTCGATAGCTTAGCAGTTCGGCGATTTCTTATTATATTTGTTTACTTTTACGTTTATAAAACCAATAATGCTCACCATCATTCCTAATTAAAAAAAAAATAAACATTAGCACCAATTCAATAAAAAAAGAATCATTGAAATCGGTATAGAAACACCAAACTTATACTTACTTACATGAAATACGCCAACAAGACATCGCGCGTGAATAGTGAATCAAGCTATAAGGATTATTTTTGCGTAACGGTTGCCGCGCTCGACGGGGCTCGCGGCGGCAGAGTATAAAAGGGGCGGGAGGCGAGCGCAAGCGTCATTCAATATTTGGCTGTTGATGCGTTCAGAGTGTTGAACTTTATTGACAGACAATAATTGTTATTTTATAAACCGTGCTTATCAGCGCGACTTTTTGTCTTTAAATAGTTTATTTTAATTTCTTTTGTTGTTATTTTCTAAATTAGTTTTAGTTTTGTTTAAATTCTTAACTATTAATAGTTCCTATTTTATTTCTTTTTAAGTAGATTTAGATTCGATTTTTAGATTAGATAATAGATAGATAGATTAGATTATTGTTAGATTTTTAGTTACTGATAGGTTAGTTTTGGGCATTTTATGTTTAGTTTTTTTTTGTATTGAGTAGATAAAAGCGTAGGTAGGTACTTTTATTAATTATAGTATTCATAGGTATTTTTTATTTATTTTTAAGTGAAGTAGGTATAGGTAGATATTGCCTACTATCTACCTATACTGCACACGTGTTTTAGCTTTATTTTCATTTCTTTTTTTTTTGTACCTAAGTTGTAGGTAGGTAGGTACATATTTCTTAGTTTAATTCTATTAGAATATTAGGTATTTAAGTTTAAATAGGCACTTAGATTTATATTTTTTTATTATATAGCAGCTGTACTTAGAACATCTAAGGTTTTTTTTGTATTAGCATAGGTACTTTGATTAATTACAGTAGTTGTAGGTATTTCTTATTATTCATTTTTAAGTGAAGTAGGTAAGTGTAGATAGTATTGCACACGCATTAAGTATAGCTTTATTTTCATTTTTTATTCTTTTGTAATTTGTAGTTACCTACGTACATATTTATAATTCGATTAGAATATTATTTTAGTTTTAATAGGCACTTAGATTTATATTCTATTTATTATATACTTAGCTATAGTTAGGACCTCTGACGTAAGTTTTTTGTTGGGTAACTAAATAGAATTATATTTATTTATTTATTTCTAACTCAAACTTTATTACTTCCTCTTCTCGATTATGCTGACATATGCTATCTAGATGCTACACATGAGCTACTTGACAAACTAGATCGACTTCAAAACTTGTGTATAAGATTTATATATGGATTGCGAAAATACGATCACATATCAGACTACCGACGTCAATTAAAGTGGCTACCAATTCCTCTTCGCCGGAATATGCATATCTTAAATAATCTCTTTAATATAATTAAAAACTGTGCACCGAATTACCTTAGTGAGCGGTTTAGAATGTCGACTACAAAACACAGACCATTGCGTTCATGTGTACCTTTAAAACCACTTGGTATTCCTCACTATAATAGCATATTTTATTTACGCTCCTTTACAGTGCAAGCAGTACGTCTGTGGAACTCACTACCTGACGAGTTCTATAAATGTCGGAACGCTAAATCTTTTAAATATAAATTAAAGCAGCACTTTCACTCACTTCTTTGATGTATATATAAAAATTTATTTGTGTAAGTATATATGTTTATATATGTTTGTATATATATATATATATATATATATATATATATATATATATATATATATATATATATATATATATATTATTTATTTATTAATATGTAAGTTTATATATTTATTCTTTGCATTATATAAGCATGTTATATTACTTATTATTATTATTATTAACTAAGTATTATTATATATATATATATATATATTTTAAATTTTAGTGTACCCACCTACTTTGTCAATTACAAGGCACTTACACTCAGGGGTGGCTGGAAGAGATCTCTTCTAAGAGATAAGCTATCCCATGTACATATTTTATAATTTTAAGTATCTATGTAATAATGAGGTACATGAATAAATAAATAAATAGAATTTAAGTTACCGTCGATTAAAAATAAAATAAACGATGCCACCTAAAAAACGACCATCTTTATCTCGAACTTCGAGTCAAGCTAGGAGAATGAGAATGACGCGTTCTCAAGAATCGGAAGAGGAAAGAGCACATCGGTTAAACTCTATGAGAGTTAGTGCCTCAACATCTCGAGCTAATGAAAGCTCTCCAGAAAGAGAGATGCGATTAGCAGCTGAAAGAGCGAGACGAGCTACAACACGGGCTTCTCAAAGCTCTTCTCAACGAGAGCTAAGGCGTTCCATTGACCGGGAACAACATGCGTTATCCCGAGAAGCTGAAACTGCTTTACAACGAGAATTGCGACTCACAGCTGACCGCGAACGGCATACATTATCTCGCGAGTCTGAAACCTTCACTGAGAGGGAATTACGGCTTACAGCTGACCGCGAACGTCATATTTTATCTCGCGAGTCCGAAACCTTCACTGAGAGGGAATTACGGCTTACAGCTGACCACGAACGTCATATTTTATCTCGCGAGTCCGAAACCTTCACTGAGAGGGAATTACGGCTTACAGCTGATCGCGAACGTCATATTTTGTCTCGAGAATCTGAAACTTTTACTCAATATCAAGACCGTTTGACAAATGATAGGGCGCACCATAACATGATTCGATCTCTTGAAGATGAACATGAGCATGAACAACGACTAGAGTCGGGACGCGATTATTACAATTCTTTGAAACAAGAACAATTGATTACTTTATCTAATGAAAGATTAAGAATTGAAAATATTCGGTCGCTTGAAACAGAAGAACAGCGAGAGGCCCGTCTTACTGCAGATAGATTTCGACATGGTCTTAATGACTTAGATATACACGTGGTAGATCAATCTACAAATTCGGTGGCGTGGTCCGATAAATATAAAAGTGGGTTTGCTTATAACCTCACAATTGATTACAGATCATCTTCTGAAATAGGCGATATGAACGTAGTATGTTCCTTTTGTAATGCTTCGAAGTGGAGGAAGGAGTCTGCTGGTTTCTGTTGTTCTGGAGGTAAAATAAATTTGCCTTCGTTCGAAGACCCACCGGAACCTTCAAAATCACTACTTTTAGGGGAACATTTGCAATCCAAACAGTTTTTAGATAATATTCGCACTTATAATAGTGCATTCCAAATGACATCCTTTGGTGCTAAACAAATCTCAGAAGGCCCTTTCATGCCTACTTTTAAGGTACAAGGTCAGGTTTACCATTTGATAGGGTCCCTTTTGCCTGAAGAACAACCTAAATTTCTTCAAATATATTTTGTATCCGATTACAACGAACAGTCGAATATAAGAAATCAATATTTTCCGAATTTAAATACTGAACTCATTTCACAACTTCAGAACATGTTACATCAGGTTAATTCGTACGTATGCAGTTTTAAATCGGCATTAGAAGCCCTTTCTCAAGATGGTAATAACAATTATAAAATTGTTATAAATGCCGATAAGCGTCCAACTCAGGAACACCCTGGGCGTCATAACGTTCCATCCACGAATGAAGTTGCTGTAGTACTGGTCGACCAGGAATGTGATAGGCGTGATATCGTTATACGTTCCAGAGACAATCGTTTGCAACGTATTTTCGAAACCCACAGGGCTTACGACAGTTTGCAATATCCTATGATATACTGTCGAGGGGAAGATGGTTATAATTTCGCTGTATACCAAACCGATCCGCGCACAGGCGCACCTAATTATAATAAAAAGGTGTCATGCCTTCAATTTTATTGTTACCACCTGCAAGTGAGACGGAATAGTTTGGTATACTTTCAACGTTTTCGTGGCTTATTTAATCAGTTTATTGTTGACATGTACGCAAAAATTGAAACCGAAAGATTAGTTTATATACGATCTAATCAAAGGCAGCTGCGCGCTGAAGAATACGTGCACCTTCGCGATGCCATGCAGCAAGATAACGATACTGTGAATATGGGTCGTTTAGTTATTTTACCCTCTTCTTTTACTGGTGGTCCACGCTACATGCATGAACGTACTCAAGACGCTTTTTGTTACGTAAGAAAATATGGACGTCCCGACTTATTTGTTACTGTAACTACCAATCCCAAGTGGGATGAAATCACTCGGGAGCTTCTTGAGGGTCAGGCACCGCATGACCGCCATGATATTATTGCAAGAGTGTTTCATTTAAAATTAAAATCAATGATAGATCTTCTTACCAAAGATAACATTTTTGGAGAAGTATTGTGTTATATGTATAGTGTTGAGTGGCAAAAACGCGGCTTACCTCACGCACATATCTTGCTTTGGTTAAAAGATAAGGTTCGACCTAATGATGTAGACAGATTAATCAGTGCTGAAATTCCAGATCCGACTGCAGATCCCCTGTTATACGACATTGTTAAAACTCATATGATACATGGTCCATGTGGTGCATTTAACGCAAATGCTCCTTGCATGCAAGACGGTCGTTGCACTAAAAGGTATCCAAAAGCATTAGTGGATGAAACTGTAACAGGACATGATGGATACCCATTATATCGTCGCCGTTCAAGAGACAATGGTGGTTTTACTGTTGAAAAGCGAATGTCTGGACAACAGGTTACTTTAGATAATAGGTGGGTCGTTCCGTATTCGCCTGGATTGTCCAGAGCATTTCAAGCTCACATAAATGTAGAAATGTGTAATAGTGTAGAGTCAATTAAATATATTTGTAAGTACATTAACAAGGGCAGTGACCAAGCTACGTTTGCGTTAAGAAATGAACATGATGAAGTTACTAGATTTCAGTCAGGCAGATATATCAGCTCTTCAGAAGCTGTGTGGCGGATCTTAAGTTTTAATATTCACGAAAGATATCCACCTGTGACCCATCTGGATGTTCATCTGGAAGGCGGTCAACGTATATATTTTAACGCCGAAAATGTTACAGAACGATTAGAGAACCCTAGACAAACAACTTTATTGGCATTCTTTCGACTTTGCCAAACTGATAATTTCGCAAAGTCTCTTTTGTATGAAGAAGTTCCATCGTATTATACCTACGATAAACAACGAGGTGTCTTTAACCGTAGACGCCGAGGCAGGCCCGTAGATGGCGAGACAGGTATTTTCAAAGAACATGTTCTTGGTAGAGTGTATACTGTTCATCCTAACAACGCAGAGTGTTTTTATTTGAGATTATTATTACATACAGTGCGAGGACCAACATCATTTATAGATTTGAGAAAAGTAGACGATGTTGTTTATCCAACTTATCATGCAGCTTGCCAAGCGCGTCATTTGCTTGAAAATGATCAACATTGGGATGACGCTTTAGCAGAATCCTGTGTTAGTGATAATCCACGACGGTTACGCCATTTATTTGTAACATTACTCACATTTTGTAATTTATCTGATCCTGTCCAATTATGGGAAAAATATAAAGAAAAATTTGCAGAAGACTTTCTTCGGAATTTATCTCACAATAATGAAGGCGCAACTAATGATAATTTTCGAGATCTGGCTATAAATCAGTGCTTATTAGCTCTTCAGGAAGACTTAACAGCAGTAGGCGGTAAATCACTTTGTGAATATGGTTTGCCAACGCCAACCTCAGTCGGAGAGGTTACCAATAGGGAATATTCCGCAGAGATTGGTTACAACCCAATGGAACTGCTGGTAACATTAGAAAACGGTGTCCCAATGATGACTACAGAACAACGCTTAGTCTATGATCGCGTGTGCGAGAGTGTGCAGAATAATTTAGGAACAATATGGTTTTTAGATGCACCTGGAGGAACTGGGAAAACTTTTTTGACTAAATTAATATTAGCTTATGTTCGAAATCAGCGTAAAATCGCTCTTGCCGTGGCTTCATCAGGTATAGCTGCAACATTGCTACCAGGAGGTAAGACTGCTCACACTATGTTTAAAATACCAATTAATTTAGATCGCACGGAAAGTCCAACCTGTAGTATTTCAAGAAATAGCGACAAAGCTAAGGTATTGCGTGAGTGTAATTTAATCGTATGGGATGAATGTACGATGGCCCATCGAAAAGGAGTAGAAGCAGTAGACAGAACTCTAAGGGACATAAGACAAAATGATCGACCAATGGGCGGTATTACGGTTTTATTTTGTGGTGATTTCCGACAAACCTTACCGGTAATACCACGGGGAACCCGAGCTGATGAGATTAGGGCTTGCCTGAAAAGCTCTTATTTGTGGCGTGATATACAATCGGTGCATTTGACTATAAATATGCGAGTGAGAACTGGAGACAACGCAGATAATCGTGAATTTTCTGATACATTATTGAAGATTGGTGAAGGTACCTATCCACAACTACACCAAGGAAAACTTATTCTGACACCTGAGTTATGTTGTATAGTGCAATCCCAACAACATCTTATATCTTCGGTTTACGGTGACATAACAATTATATTAAATAGGGACAATTCTTGGCTTTGCGAAAGGTCCATTTTGACTCCTCGCAATGACCAGGCATCTGAAATTAATAATAAAATACTGTCTAATATACAGGGAGAAAGCAAAGTTTATAGTTCAATAAATAGAATGGTTGATGAACAAGAAGCCACTAATTACCCGATAGAATTTTTAAATTCTTTAAGTATGCCTGGACTACCTTCTCATATAATTTGTTTAAAAATTGCCATACCGATAATTCTGCTCCGAAATTTAAGACCACCTCAACTTTGCAATGGAACTCGGCTAAAAGTAACCCAGTTGCAACAAAATGTAATCGAGGCTCAAATTTTAACAGGTTGCGGTGCAGGAGAAACTGTCTTTATTCCCAGAATTCCCATAATACCAAATAATTTTCCATTCCAATTTAAAAGAACGCAATTCCCAGTATCGGTGTGCTATGCCATGACTATCAATAAAGCTCAAGGGCAGACTTTTCGTGTTGCTGGAGTAGATCTCGGTGTTAGCTGTTTCTCGCATGGTCAATTATACGTCGCTCTTTCCCGGGTTAGCAATTCTAGGAATCTTTACGTTCACGTGCCGGACGGGTCGACTCTTAACATAGTCTACCCAGAAGCTTTGCGCTGAAACATTTTAATTTGATCTAAAAATATTAGCAATATATTATCTTAATAAAAAACAAGGAGTTACACGCTGACCGAGTCGTGGGTATAGCGTGGGTATATTATAATATTCTGCGGTTACTTATATTTTTCAACAGTTTTGTGGATTGGCATATTATATTACTATTGCCCTTCTAAAATACGAAAGTGAATCTGCCTGTTACGTCAAAACTATGAGGGAGGACATCTGCTAATTTTTTTTCGAAAAACGATGGAAACGCGGACGAAGTCGCGGGCAAAAGCTAGTTTTATGAATATAGTAATAAGTAATAAGTAGCTGTAGTTGATATACTAAATGTAAGTAAAAAAAATATCCATAATGTTTATATATTTTGTATTATACTATAGTTTTTTATATATTAATATCTTTGTTATGTCAATGTCTTGATATATGACATAACTCACATTGCTTAAGGAAATACCGCTAATATTCTTTGCCCACATAGTTCAAATTATATATCAACCGATACATTACAATAAGTTTTGACTATCAATAGTTAAGTTAAAAGATTTATGAGTTCGAATCAAGTTTACTCGATATTGTGAATAATAACAGTAATGGACTAGAACAATGACCTTACTTTGTAACATGTAATAGAATAATAATGCGCGTTAATTACATATTACAATGGATAATTTTATTAGTAAATAAATTTCGTCTAAGAATAAAAATAGAATCAAAATATTGTATTGATATATACAAGTTGTGGTTCTTTTGAAAACAAGATTTGGTGTTTTGATTGAGTTTAAAATATGTCAATGCGTAAACTCTAAATTATTAGATGAAGCTAATCTGAACATCTGTTACATTTATAAAAGAAATAATCAATAAAACTCAATATACTTTGATGGTAGCAATAACAATTGATATTATAAAAAATAATAAAATAATCAGAAAAAAACAAATAGTAATTTAATAAAAGACGTTTTCTAAAAAAAAATATTAAACGTTAAACCATTAAGTTCGAATAAAGAAACTTTGGTATCAATTTTATTCACAAAAAGCTCGTTTTGATTTGCTCCATGTAACGGTCATATAAAATCACGCATGAAATGAGAATACCTGTTTCAAGGTGGCGAGAAGATCCCTCAATGAGTCGGAAAATACCATAAAATATCCATGAGAGCTTTTGAGGTGATTTATGAAACTTTGGATTGCATGACTCTTTAATTTATTTAGATAAATTGTATTGATAATTATATATAAAAATGTGTAAATGTATGAAAGTTATTGAGCTAACTTTGGTATTATTTTGAGTTACAAAGTTTGGTTACTATGTTAAAAGTACAATATATGTTTTCAAAATAAACATAATATTTTTATGAAATAAATTAAGAAAAGCAATTTCAGGCTATTTTTTAACGGGAATAAAATAAGCTAGACAATAAATATTTATTTTTTTTGTCTACATTATCTAGTAGTAGTAGTATCATAATTTGTAAACAACAAATATTATATAATTTAACAGACAATAGTAGTTATGGCATACCAACTTGCGTTAGGTTTAGCAAATTACTATTTAGGAAAATTAAAGTAGACTATATAAAGTCGTAAAATTTTTCAGTGCCTAAGATAACATTGACAAAACCACTGCTTAAATATACCATAATTCATATCAGAATTGCAAATTGACTCAAAATAATCTATTTGTGATTGTAGATTGGACTTGTACCGCAATGATTCATTACGCTTCTGGATCTTATTCGATAGTCGAGTTTTCTAATGGAATATGCTGATTTTAAAAGTAATCTCATAGATAAGTTTAAAAAGTAGTTAATTTACATAGAATATTCATAAGCGGTAATATCTTCATAATAAAAAGACATATTCCCACATGACATCCCAGCATCTGTACGTGGGAAATATGGAACAGATTTACCTAATAATGTCATTTTAAATAAACTTAATATATAACACGGGTTTACTATGTTTAGGAACAGTCTTTATGAGTTTAAGATCTGTTTTACTTGAGCAGATTTTTGTTGTTCCAATATCTATATATATAAATTTTATTTTTATTATAAAAACGTTCAAAATATTTTTGCAAAGGATTTTATTTTTTAAGTCTTTCCACCCTAAGATATTATTTGACTTCATATACGGATGTTCCAAATCCATTTATGTCAATGTGAATGTTATTGATAATATAAAAAATTTGGATTCCTGATGGTTCCTACAATTTAAATCTTCTTTCAATAGCTAGTTTCAGTTTTGCTTATTTTTTTATAACAAAGCCATATAAAAAATATTTTTCATGAAAACTTATGTTTTTTTTTAGTAATACGAGTATATAAGTGATCTAAGTGACCTATAATCCTAAAATATAGAATATTATTGAACTCTTCTGAAACAAATATGAATTTTCAGGTTATTTTCTTTTATTATTCTTCTAAGTGTTCTCTTATAATGTTAGAAATTGTTATAATATAATGATAAAAATATTTATCAAACTAAGGAATAGTAATTTTTTAGTTCGATTTGCATAATAGTGTGAAGATTATTAAAATTATTAATACATAAAGAATGCAATAACTGTCAAATACCAATGTTTATGAACGATACCTAAACAGAATTAACGATATGAAAAATTATACAGACTATTTTATACTTATTATTAAGGGACTTACAGTTATTACGAACTCGTGAGAAAGTTTACACATTTTTCACAAGAGGATCCCAGAGATCACACAGCTTATAAACTTGGTAACATAATATTTATTTTATGCAGCTTATGTTAAAGTTGAAGTATGTTTTATACATAAATATATTGTGAGAAATGTAAACGTGTTAATATAAAAAATATAAAAAAATCTATTTCACAAATTATTTGCTTTATAATGTTTTCAAATATTGATATAATCATTTTTAATATTCATTTATTTATTAATTTGGTTTTGAAGTGACTCAGACACAGCATATAATGACAACATATTGAATACATTTAACTCCATATGAGCTACCTAATGTGGCTATTACTGATAAATTAGTCTCTTAAATAGAAATAGCTGCGTGGATATTAGTCCTGACAAATACAGCAATTAGTAGCGAGGATTTTTCTGTCTCATCAAAACTAACCATTTGCCTCGTCTTTTAACATTAAACCAAAAATACTTATACAATATCTTATGTCAACAACTACTACAACTAAGGATACACAAAGGATAACTTTAGTTTTAAGGGAAATTCTTAACGTTTCAGGCAATGTTTTGTATATAACAGACAATAAAAATAAAAACATATAAATTAAATGAAATATAAGATAAAGAAATTTATAAACTTATTTCTAGGTATTTTTTTTAATTTGATATATTTTGAAATAATGGCTTTTCGAAGAGAGTTATTTTTTTTTTTAATACAATTAACTCAAGAACTCAACTCATAAGATTACATAATTGTAATCTGTCACATTGACGCTTTTACAATATCTATAGCAATAAACGTTTTACCACACCCACCTACTGTAGAAAAATGACAAACAATCAATAAAGGTTAGGAAGCAGCAGGACGGAAATTGACTCAGCTTAGTTATTAGATACAAAACAAACTGAGATAATAAACGGGTCATTAATTGAGATTTACACGCGTCATGTACTCATTATAATTATTATTAAAAAGAATATTTGATTAATATTACAATTAAACCTGTCAGTATAAACATTTAAATTGTAAAATTGACCCAGATTTATTTATAAAATGTTCATCAACATTCATTGTTTGATTGATTTTTTAATATAATTAATTATATCATTGAGTTTATGTTTAATTTAATTAATTGTATAATTGATTTTCAATTGGTATTCTAATGAATACCAATGTAATATAATGTAATTATTAACAATAAACTAAATAATATACAAACTACGTATTAGGAATAAACGATCGTTTAGGACTATTCAAACGCTAAAGATGTATCCAGTATCTACATTTTAAGCTTAAGATAGTACATCTTTGCCTTACATATCAAATAGTGCATCTTAATATACCTCTAAAATATTTAAGAACAAGAAATAAAAAAATTTAAAAAAACAAGAAATAAACTGGTACATATATATATATATATATATATATATATATATTAATAATATAAAAATTGGTCCATTTTAAAACTATTATATTGCAACAAAATTTTATCCTGTGTTGCCTTTGAAAAAAAATTATAAAATTCATTATTTCTTTAATCGTTTTTTAAATTGAAACTATATGAGTTTAAATTTATCTAGACTACGAAGTTTGTAATTCACTGTACTAGTTTACTGTCTACTGAATTTAGTTACAAAGACATTAGCTTGGAATGTAATGATCCTCTATCAAGAGTTGTAGTTTTTATCATTTATAGCTGATTGTATAAGCTTTATAAATATATTGATAATATAATTTGTTATAAGTTTTTATCATCTATTTCACTTCATGATAGATTGTTGATTTCTGGTTTAAGGGAGTGGTCTTAAATGGTCTTACATTTTAATGATTTAATCGAGTATCTACAATATATTTATGCTTGGAGCGAAATTTATGTGGAGTTTACGTGGAATTTATTGAGAGAATGTCCTTCGATTGCTCATTGATATACTTTTCATGAATGTTCTATAATAGAAAAATAAACTAAATAATTTTGTTTTCGGTACCGAAACTTACATACAGAAATTGTATTTTTCAGACCACCTTGCTGTTTTAAATTGTATCACCGCCGGCGCGGCGGTGCGTAATGGGACAAACAATACTATAACTTATTTCCTTCCTTCCTTTCGCAATTGTGTGAATAACTGAGTAAAGTAATTAACTAATAGTTATAAAAATCATTTAACAAAAAAAATATATCATGACAGAAATGTGAATTCTGAAACATTTCAAACAATTCAATAAACATTTTATATAAAATATTGAAACAGAAGATTGATTACTTTGATAAAATCGTCAACTGAAAAATATAAAAAGAGCAACGCTCATAAACAGCTTCGGGATCTTTTTTATTTGTTCTTTGTACAATAATAACAGGAATGGTTCCAATTGTCATTTCTATCATAACTTCACTCTTGTCGACTCTCTAAAAGTAACGCTCGGATTGCCTTTACACAAATTTGAGTGCTAATTGTAGTGAATGAGAATAAAAAAAATAAATATCTAATCTGCTTCTTGAAGAAAAGAGCCATGACAGTAAAAATGTGTCCAATTTCAACATTTTAAGGGTTTCGTAAACCTCATATTTTTCTTTGCTTTGAAATTAACTTATTATACTTATTTAAGCGACTACATTTAAAGCTAAAGCTATTTTTTGTACAATAACAAATATCATATCATATCATATAATGTCATACTTACTTATTTAAAGCAAATCATTATAATAAGTAAGTTTAGAATATATTATGTACATGATATCAATCTCTTCTTCTATATCTGAAGTCTTCTTTTTCCTTACTTCATATTTTAAATATCAATATATATACCTAATATAAGATAAGCTTCAATATAAATATATAAATAAATAATAAAAACTAACGCGTTAATACATATACAATGTGTCCTTTGTCTTATTTTCATATAAACGATATTGAGTAGAGATTATTAAAAAGTAATATGTAGTGTCGTTGTTATGTTGTGTAAAATACTAGTAAGTTAAATGATCGTTGGTTTAAGTTGTATTAAAAATAATCATTACATTTAAAAAAATTTACGTTTTATTTTCTATTATATTTTTACAATTACAAAGAGACATACATCATGTTATTATTATTTAAATTGTTTTCAAAAGTCATCGGCTTCATCCATCATCTACTTTATCAAATTTTAAAACCACACTATCACTCAAGTCCGCAACAGATTTCATAAAAGTCAGTACAGCCGGTAGACAATTTAGGAAGGTACCAGTTCAGTTACAAACACATGCAGACATACAAGATGTTATGCATCACTATATTTGCTTCATACTTGTTTGGTCTGCAAGTCCGTAAAATGTTGGAATGGATTTGGCACGTTTATATTACCTCCATCCAAACTGAGCCAGCGATATCAGTTACCTACTACACTTTGATAAAATAAATTGGTTAGAGTGAACTACAGTTAGGTAATTTTGCTTTATTAGAATTAATTATATTTTTCACAGAATAAAGACGATAAAATTTATTATTTAAAAATATAATACACTACGAGTATTATAAAATAGCAATATTATTGCCCTGGTATTGATTATAAATGAATTTAAATGTTAATAGAATATAAAGAAAGTACAAACTAAACTTTAAGACATTGAAATATTTTTGTGTGGTGTCTCTTAGTTTATTATTGTGGCAACGTATGAATGGTTTGGACAATAATAACAATAAAAGGCAAAATTATTGGTTTTTAGTAATAATAAATAGGCTTTAATTATAATATATAGACTAGTTATTTTCGTCAGAGATCCAGTACAAGAAACTGCTAGCAACGGATATTATTAACTGAGAAGTGAATTTCGTCTTTATTGATTATTGTAATAGTCATAAAGTAAATTTTAAATGATATTTTATATTCTTCTATAACACGTCAATGGTACTGGTCAGTGTTATCCTAACACACACTGTGTGTGGGGAAGGTATATATTATATTACTAGCAGACCCGGTCACGCGTTGCTGTGACTATTATTTTTGATATATTACATTGTACTAAACTATTTAAGGGGTAACGTTCAGAGTACATCTGTCATGAAAACCATAATGTTTTCTTATAGTCGATATTAAGCAAAAATCAAAACAAAATAATTATAATTATTTTTTTAATTTTATCCAAGTTTATAACACTATTTGCATATTACAAAGTTTTTAGTAAATAGCTTGGAACACTAAACTTACGAATGAGGTAGGTAGGGCAGATACCTCATTCGTAATTACTCAATCCAGTCAATAGATACCACCATCTTTTAGAATTATTAGGAGCTAACTGCAAAATGATAAACTAATAATTTGCAATAAAATAATACTGCGACTATGAATTGAATTGAAAATTATTATATCTTTTAAGTTAGGTCAAACTGTACGTGGTGTGTAAATTTATTTAAATCAGTTAAGTAGTTTAGGAGTCCATCGCGGACAAATAACGCGACACGTGATTTATATATATTAAGAATTCTGGTGGATATTTTTTATCATTTAATATTATAATAAATAAATCGTAAAATTTTCCTTTTTTTTTAATATGTTACTTCATCATTTTATTAAGACGTTCATAATTAAAAGTATTTGGTGGTTTTTACTAATACATACAATGAAAGTTAAACTCAAAACATTTAAATTTGAAAAGATTTTTTTTTTTTTAATAAATACAATTTTTATACAACTCGGCAGAATTCGTTCTGTCAAATAGATTTGGAATGTGGCAGTTTATATTTCGACCTTTAGACCTTTTTACTCTGCTGATCCTCACACATCGCCCTATCATCATGGTGACGGTTCTGTTCAGGAGAATTAAAGAAAAAGGTCAGCTCGGGTGACTTAAGTATCTTAGCTTCCACGAACTTTGGTCACCCTTTTGAGACCCACTAAAAACCCCGATTGGGATGTCTGCCAGAGGGCTTCAAACCAAGAGGGGAACTTAAGGTTCAAACCTGATTGAAAAATAATCTAAAGGGATAGTGGGAACCTAAAGGTGACAAATATTTATAAAGTGGGTGCTTCAATTACAAAGTATAGAGATAATTAATTATTTATTACTATTATTATTAACATAGGGTTCATAACCGATGAAATAAAAAATAATGAAATAAAACGTACATAAGTATTTTCAGTAATCGCGTTATTGTAAATCCAGTGAATCATAATTATTAACAAAAATCTGTTTTATTTTTATTTTAGTGCTTTATGATACACAATGTTTTTTGTTTGCTTACCTGGTGAATATATAAATAAATCTGATGGTTTTCCAACACGGGAACAGGCAACATACAATTGACCATGTGAGAAACATGGGTTTTCTAGATTAATACCACAAACACCTAATGATTGCCCCTGGGACTTATTTATGGTCATAGCAAAAGCAAGCCGCACTGGAAATTGTAGTCGTTTAAATTCAAATGGTACATCAGTCGGAATCATTGGGATGCGTGGTATCAAAACGTCTTCTCCTTTATACTTTCCTTTCATTATAGTTGCTTCTATCACGTTGTTCAATAATTTTTTTATCGCTAACCGTGTGCCGTTGCAAAGACGCGGTTGGTTGATATTTCTCAACATTATTACTACCGAACCAACCTTTAATTGAAGATTGTGAGGTGGCAATCCTGGTAAATCCAGCGAGTTTAAAAATTCAGGCGGATAGTTAACGACATCATCTTGGTTAGTAGCCGAATCAACTGATTTATATATCCTCAATTCGCCTGTAATTTGTTCTTGAATTTTGAAATTTAATTCACTTACATCTATGTTTTTGCAGCCAATATAGCCCGTTCGCTCAACCAATCATGGTTTCTATAATTTTGAGCAACATCTGGAAACACCTTTTGAATAAGTTTGTCTTTTGATCTAGTTAAATGACAAAAACCTTGAGGAAAGTTAATGCAACCAGTCAAGGTGTCTATAGGAAATTTGCCATTACCAATGTCAATGAGTTGTTTAGAGAATATGTCTCCAGATTTGTCATTTTGCAACTTGATACGCATATTCTTGCTTAAGTGTAATACCTTCACATGTTTCCACAAATTGGAGGACTTTAAACAGGCATTAAGTTCATCAGCTGGCGTTGATCGTGGAATCACTGGCAATGTTTGACGAAAATCTCCTGCTAATAAAATCATTGCACCACCAAATGGGTTATTATTGCTCCGGAGATCTTGTAAGGTTCTATCTAAAGCCTCCAAAGATTTTTTATGTGCCATCGTGCATTCATCCCAAACAATCAATCCACATTGCTGCAAAACCTTTGCCATTGCAGAGTTCTTCGAAATGTTGCAGGTTGGAGTTTCGTTGCTTTGCATGTTTAATGGTAATTTTAGTGCTGAATGAGCTGTTCTACCACCTTCAAGCAAAGTTGCTGCGATTCCCGACGAAGCGAGTGCAAGTGCAATTTTATTTTGTGAGCGAATTGTTGCTAATATCAATGAAATCAAAAAAGTTTTTCCTGTACCACCAGGTGCATCTAAGAAGTAAATCCCTCCTCTTTTATCATTTATTACTTTCAAAAGTGTATCAAATACATACTTCTGTTGTTCATTCAATAGTGGAAGATTCGTTTGAATTAATTCTTTCAAAGTGTTGAGATCATACAGTTTTTCTCGGTGCAACTTTTGGTTAAAAGCATCATGCATTGGACGATTGGGTGCGGCCAGGCCTAATTGAAATAATAGTTTGTTTGACATCATCAAGCACATGTCCTCAATTGAAATCAATACTTCATTGTAAATTTCTTCGCTTATTTGTATATTTGGATTTCCCCTTCTAATCCGTATTTGATACAAAATATCATCACACATATTATCTTTGTACTTGATCCACAAATCCTTTGGGTTTGATGGGAAGCAGGTAGATATGATTATAGAAAACAATGTTCGTATTTGATGAGCTTGTGATGATATTACAGCATTATTGAGAGTTTGATCCCAATGAGCATCATTGTCTAGCAATCGCAAACGTTGGCAAGCTTCTCTATATGATCCACACAAATCACCATTAACAGTTCGTACATGTTGGAACGATGTTGGGCCACGTACATTGACTAATAGCAGTCGTAAATAAAAACATTCATCATTGCTTGGATGTACTGAATAAATTCGACCAATCGCATCGGTAGAAAATATATCTGGGTATCCTGTAACTGGTTTTCCTTGTTTCCGTCGTATAAATCTTCTTGAGGATTGATTCCAAGTATAATATTTTGGCATTTCAGAATATAACAATGTTTGAGCAAAATCATCGTTTTGACATATATCAAAAAATCTGGTTAATGTAGTAGATGGTGGCTGTAAAGCTCTTTCTACTGCGTTCTGTGCTGTAAAATATACTCTTTGTCCATTTTCTAAATGCACAGCTAAATGAACAACAGTAGGGTGTCTTTCATGAATAGGAAAAGAAAATATTCGCCAAACTGCTTCATTACTACTAACATAGCGACCCATTTGGTATTGGGTAACTTCATCATTGGAATTCTCTGTATTAATACCAATCACAGCCATATCACTCCCTTTGGTTACATATTTGCAAATGTATTTAATAGATTTTACTGAATGGCAAGATTCAACGTTGATGTGCGCTTTGAAGGTCTTTGATAAAATGGGTGAATATGGAACAATCCAGCGATTATCTATTTCAATATCTTGTTGATTTAATTTGACAATTGTTGATCTTCCATTGTCTGCTGTCGATCGGCGACGATACAAAGGATAACCGTCATTACCAGTGATTGTTTCAGATATTAATGTCCGTGGATATCGCTTTGAACATTTACCATCCACCATACACGGTGAATTTTGATTAAGAGTTCCACAGGGACCATGTATCATGTTTTTAATAACTACCTCATGCAATCCAGGATCTACTTCTACATTAGGAATTTCAGCTGATATTACTGCATCAACTTCATTTGGCCTTATCTTTTCAACTAACCAAATCAAAATGTGTGCATGTGGCAATCCCCGTTTCTGCCACTCCACAGAATACATCCAGCAGCGTGTCTCTCCAAACACATAATGTTTCACAATGAAATCCATCAAAGATTTCAACTTTTGTCTAAAGACTCTGGCTGTAATATCATGACGATCAATAGGTGATTGCCCAGGGAATAACTCCTGCTTGATTTCTATCCAGTGTGGATTGCATGTAAATGTGATGAACAAATCTGCTGTACCATAATGACGAACATATGACATGGCATCTTGAGCATATTCATGCATATGTCGAGGGCTTCCGATGTATGTTGCTGGAAGAATAGTCATCCGACCAACATTCTGTGCATTTCCATCAGTATTAATCGCATCTCGAAGGTGAATATACTCTTCAGATCTGAGTTTGGTCTGATTCAACCTGATGAATGTTAATCTCTCCGTTTCAATTTTAACATACATGTCTACAACATACTTGTGATATAATCGCCGACATTTGAGTATGTGATTGTCTTCATTTTCACGAATCATTAGGCGGTAGGAATAATAGTTCATTGAACTGACTTTTTTGTTGGTTTCGGAACCTGAAAATAGATTTTTGTTTTCATAATATTGAAAATTAAAAAAATAATAATATAGTGACTGATAATATAGCTCCATAGCTAAACTAATATTTTTTATTACCTGTAATGGGATTTATCATCTTGTTTGAAAAATCATAGCCATCTTCACCTTGCCAAAATATAATGGGATATTGCAGTGCGTCATATGAGCGGTGTGTTTCCTTTATACGTTGTAATTGATCATTCCGACGATGTAAAACAATATCACGGGATTCCAAGTTTTCTCCAACTACAACGATGGCAACTTCATCAATAGTTGGTGCATTAAAACGTCTTGCATGTTGGCCAACAGGTGTTTTATCAGCTCTGATTACAATTTTGTGATTATCAGATGGCATCCGATCCAGTGCAGTTTTAAACAACATAACCAATTGATTGTACTCATGAAATAAAGTTTGTAATTGTTCTACAATAGACCTCTTTAGTGAATTGTTATGTGACCAACGCATATCAATTTCTCGTGGTGAATTGCCCATGAAATAAATTTGCAGAAATTTGTAATTGCTATCTGACACTGGTAACAGTGAACCTGCTCTATGATATATTTGGCCTTGTATCTGTAAATAAAAAAAAATGATTTTTGCCAAATAGAAATAATATTTGTTCCTAAAAAGTATATCTGTCTCTTAATTTGAATCACCAAATAATAATTGATATGCTTAGGTATGTCAATATGTAATAATTAGTTGTAACTAATATCCATCGTCAAATAATTATATTGTGTTTCAAAATAATAAAAGTGTTGCTAATACTGAATCACCAAATAATATAATGACTAAGTAATATATGTTTTGGGGTTTAGGAAACTGAAGGTTAATGACACATATTTACTTAGTTAACAGGAAATTTTGTTCATTAAAATAATAATGATTAACTGCTATAATACATACCTTAAAAGTTGGCATGAAATTTTCCCGAACTACGTTTGTTGCCCCAAATGATGTCATTTGAAAGCAATTGTTATATTGTTGAATATTTGACAAAAAGTGTATGGAATCTGGTTCTATTCCTGAAACCAATGAGTACAATGGCTCTGGTGGTGGATCCAATGGTATCAATTTCACTTTCCCATTTGCGCAACACAATCCATTTGCTTCATTTTTGTATTTCAATGCCTTACAATAAGAGCAAACCAAGTTCATAGATCCAATAGCAACACATTGGTGGTTACTGTAGTCAATTGACAAATCGTAATTGAAAGCAGCTCGATTCAAACTTTCGCGATTATTAGTTGAATCTCTCGCTCTCGCTTCCCGCGTTCGTGATATACGAATTCTTTCGCGTTCATTTCGGTCGTCACGTTCATGTGCAGTATGATAAGATCGGTAATTCATTTGGTTTGTAGCATTTCGGGTTCTTCTACTTAAATTACTTCGTCTTATAGGAGGCATATCGTATATAATTACCTAAATTTATTCACATGAAATAATTATTAATCACAGGTATTTATACAATCAAAATTAATTATTAAATATTATAAACGCTTTTTAACGCAGTTTGTTTGACAGATGCAATGACGTGAAAACTGATGACAATTTATGTCGCATTCCGAAACTAAAACAAAAGAAAGAATATTCCAAGGCCAATCAAATCTTACATTTACTTTTTTTGACTTTTCAATTTGGTCGGGTGTACACATTCATTTGATTAAATTTGAACGTTGTGCAGCGACAATAAAGCGCGAATTGACTCTTTGACGTTAGCAAGACACCTACATTGTTTAGACAACAATGAGTGCTTGTAATTTAATATCAACTTTATTGAATAGCAATACAGTTCAAATTGACTCTACATTTAGTTATTTATTCTACATTTAAAATATTTGTATAGGAAAAAGAAAAGGGCTTTTTTAGGGTTTCCCTGGAAATTATTCAAATTTTTCTCGCCGTTAGAGCCATCCTTGGACTTCAAGGAACATTTAAAAAAAAGAATTGTTAAGATTGGTCACTGCGTTGTTGAGTTATGCGCTTACCAACACATTTTGCGATTCATTTTTATATAATAGATAAAATATTTAATTTCACTTTAACTTACTATTTAGATAAAAAAATAATGAATAGATTTGTATATATTATCTATGTTTGTTATTATTTATTGTTATTATTTATGTTTTAAAATATTTAATTTCATTTTCACTTATTATCTAGATTACTTTTTCCTGATAATAAAATAGCCATTTCTTTATACCAGATAATGATTTCATTCTGTCTTTAACTAATTATATAAAAAGGTTAAATATTTTTCTATTTTTTTATAACATATACGTTTGTATATAACAATAAAAGTTATCAAATTTATTACTGAAATAAAATTCCAAAGTTTGCTCAATATCTTCCACATTTATTTTATATGAAAATCCAGGTTTTATAAATCGTGTAATAGTGTGTCATCATGATTGTATCTCATCACTTGTGGTAGGATCTACGCGCCATCTTGAAACAGAGATTTTATATGGCCGTTAAATGGAGCAAATCGATATGGGCTTTTTGGGATTAATATTGAAACAAAAATTTCTTTATACGAACTTAAAAGATTTAATGTTATTTTATTTTTTGTTTAGAAATCATCTTTTATTACATTACAATTTAGTTTTTCTTCTTAATATTTTATTCATTTTTATAATATCAATTGTAACTGCTACCATCGAAGTATGTCGATTTTTATTGATGTTTTATTTAATACCTACAAAACAACAACCACCTAAAACCTACAAAAGTTCAGAACAGCTTTGTTTAAAACTCCATCAAAAAGCCAACTCTCGTCTTCAAAAGAATTACATAATTACATACTTCACAACTTTTATATCAAAAATATAATCAGGGTATGATCAATACATTTAATAAAATTGGTGTGTCAGTAAATATAAATAACATTTAACAAAATTGCAATATAATGATTAAACAAAATCTATAAGAATATGGAAGATATGGAACTTGAGATTAGTATTAACAGTATTGTATAGAATAACTTCTAAATATTAACCACAAATCAAACGTAATTATGGAATTCTAACAGAAAATTGGTTACAACTTTCCCTCGCATTACAACTTTATTACTTTTATTAAAAGATGAGATTACATTTTATAACAGACAGTTATAGCTCCGTTATTTTGTATATTCTATAAATAGGAGATGCTCATAATAAAATGAAGCTTATTTTTGTAAAAACAATCTAAGTCATTGAAAGACAGAAGAAGTTCCTATTTTATTCTATAATTATTAACTTAACTTAATAACAAATAAAAAATATATAACTAAATGTATGTATGTATAAAAGTAGGTATTTTTTTATAGAATTCGTTAATATTAGTAACAAAATGTTTAATATATTTAAATTAAAACAAGGGATCTAATGTGGCTATTACTGTTAAATTATTTTTTTAAACTGAAATGGCTTCGTGGGTATAAGTCCTGACAAAGAACGTCATTTGTAGCGGGGATTTACCTAACGTCACACCAAAAATAACCACTTACCAAACTAAAAAATGGTCTTTTAAAAATTAAACCATAATTACCTATAGTCACGTAAAAGTTAATATAAGATTCTTTAAGACTCACTTCAGTTAAAAATAAACAGAAATAAACAGACAAAAATGCATTAAAATTTGAAAATAGAAGATAAACATAGTATACAAAAATGGACAAGATTAATTAAAATCCTAGGATTTAAGCCCATTACCTTTGTAAAAATTACCATCCTAGCCAGAAGATCAAGGAGATGATTTACTTATCGACTTAATTTTTAATATATTGAAATAATAATCGGTTGCATAATATTTTTAATGTTATTAATATTCATTAAAATTTTATTATAATTTTATACCCAATGTTATTCCCACTGTATATTCATCAAATATATTGTTTATTTATTTTACAAAAGTACACTATCATTTAATTTCAGTAGT
This sequence comes from Melinaea menophilus ssp. n. AW-2005, assembly GCA_918358695.1. Taxonomy (NCBI): domain Eukaryota; kingdom Metazoa; phylum Arthropoda; class Insecta; order Lepidoptera; family Nymphalidae; genus Melinaea; species Melinaea menophilus. Next base: position 7,053,009 of record OU911044.1, read on the forward strand.
AAAAAAAATCTTATAATACTTTTTATGAGATTCATATCGCGCAATTGCACTTTTTTGATCAGCTACAGATATTATATCAAATAAAATTTGGAACGAGAACTGGGTGCTATGATACTGTTGAAAGAATAAGTTTAAACTCTAAATTAAAGCCCTATTAAACAAAATGTTACTATATTTACTCATTCCTTGTTAAAATATTTTCGTGTATAAAATATAATGCATTTTTGGTATAATGCTAACGAGTAGAACACGCAGTGCATAACTGCACGTGTAGTTTTGGGCTTGAACATTAACAATAGCTACAAACCTATTGTTAATGTTGAAGACCAAATCAGTTCTACAACTTGGCAGCGTGTTAGTACACAGTGAACTTTGTAGTTCAGCTCACTTGTTAGTTGAACTTTATAAAGTCACATTTTGTAGATTGTGATTTTTCTGTTTGAATTGTAAAAATATAAAAAAATATTTTTTTTATGTCCGTATAAATTTTTAAATTAATTTTAAAAAACAATTCAAGAATTTTATAAATTACATAATTAATTATTATCTAATTGAAATAAGATACTTTATACAATTAGTCAATATGTACTTATTGTTTGTATGTTAACAGTTCAAATATTTTCCACAAGTTCAATGTATCAAGTAATTAATATATATCTGAACTAATGGGAATTAAGTCCCACTAAAAGAAACGTTACGAAATCAAAGAATATTTAATCAAATAATCAGCAAATAATCATTAATTTGGCAAATATATATTTTTAAATATGAAGTTCTTAGGTTAACAATATACTTTGTCAAGTATAAAACCACTATTTTAATTGTTTTATAAATATCAATTACTCCTTTCAATGTACGTGATACGAATGAATCATGATATAATACGTCGGAACACAATGAAATATCACATGCGTTGTAATTAACTCAGTGAGTGCATACAGACATAATTACGTGTATGTGAGATAATTATAAATGTAATGGAAATAACAAATATACACATGTGATAAATCTTTATTTTAAAAGTGTGTAATTAGAAAAACGTAGTCGGTTTTGAATCCGTTCAAGGTTCTTTATTCAACTGAACTCAGATCACGATGACAGCGCGGAGTGAACTTAACAAGTTGGACAAAGTCGTAAAAAATATGTCAGTGCAGTATAGATGTCCTCCTCGTATAGTAGTAAACATGAGACAGGAAAGTATATATGTTAAAAAAATATATATAAAAATTGTACTTAAATGTACTTCTATATTTATCTTTTTAACATATACCATATAGCAGTCTATTAATAACATTACTTAAAGGTAATTTATCAGTTACAGCTGGGGGTAATTAGATTTACAACAAAGGGTCGGGTACGTTTAGTAATGTCTTGTGGTGTTCAGAGGTTTCAAAAATGTATATCTAGGCTTAGGCAGTATTTAAACCGATCATCCTTTATTCAAACGGTGCTATTCATAAGAGTTGTGTTTGTCTCATAAATAATTCAACATCATCCCGATATATCATTCATATTACACTGAGCTGGGACACCTATATACCAAGGTTTGAAATAGGGGTTTCACTCCTAATTTTTTTCGATTGAAAAGTAATTTAAATAATAAATTATAAGGACGTAAATTGCCAGGTATGGATATAAATGATTGTTTGTGTTTATCATTTAATAAATAAAAACAACAGGATATTTGCATAATTTCTGGTCTTAGAAGCTATAGTGATTGTTTAGAGGTGAAATTTGATGTTCACAAATTTGAAATGAAAAGTTGGGTTCTGAATGTATATTTCTTTTTATTTAAAGAAATGCTGGATATTAGATAAAAGGTCGGTATACTAAATCTCAAAATGTGAATTGCTTTTTAGGAAAGACAAGGATTTATTTAACGTAATATTTTATCAAAAATACAATAATAGGATTGGTTTAAAAATTATTGCAAACCGGTTTCAGTAGTCTTCCACAAGAAAGTATACATTGTTATTAAATTAAGTTTATACTTTCTACGGCAAAATGAATAATACTAAAAAAATATTTAACCTTGAAATATTATACTGAGGCCTGACTTACAGGAAAAATTATTTGAACCGAAAACAACGACAAGACAATGAAAGTATTATAAAATTATATTCTTTTGTTTGTTATAAATATTGTTACTTTCTACCAAGATATTTCTGAGAAAATTTTAACCACTTATATTTACTGAAAACACAAAAAAGACTTATCTAATGTATTATTTCGGCAATAATTTTGGTTTAAAATTTGTATTTTTTTGGAAATCTGTTTCATCGTTTAATAAATAGTTATAATTATATCCTATAAATTGTACCTATTATATAATACAATTTGTTTATACCTGAGTAAAGTTTTGAATAGAATTAATCAATATTTCGGACCAAGGGTGATAATAATGTAAAACAACGGTCGAAACTTCTCTGCTTCTGTTAGCATGACGTGTGACATTGTCAGTAAGTCAATAATCCAAGTTGTAATCTTGTATATGTAAATAACCTTTTTCCTTTCTCAACATTCTACACCCTTTAAAGGGCTCAAAGGGCAGAATTTTCGAGGTAAATTTTCATGAGATATATGTCGTACAATTTTGACTTGATATTAAAAGTTCCTTCTGTAAGTTACTTTTGTAATTTATTGAGATTTTTGTTTGATTTTATGTTTGTTTATTCTTAGACTGAAGTGTATATAATAAAGGTTGTTAGAATGTTTTTATTATATTACTAGAGAAATCTTTCATGCTAAAATATTAAATTATGGAAACTTACAGAATGTCGACAAAAATGCAAGAACATCGGAATGCTTCAACAGCGGAATGCTTCAACAGTGCAGTACGTGCTGCAGAAACACCCGTGCTACTTAGAACACACCTTGGGATGTGTAACTTATTGTTGTTAAGTCTCAATAGATGACTCGGTACTGTTTGTCTGTTTGTTCTTTCACACATCATGGAAACTTAACGATTTTTCATGAAATTTAGATAAAGTTAAAGTTCATTGTTCCAACAAATGTATAAGTGGCACTTCGCAAATATGAGTACATGTGTATTTATTCTAAAATAAAATTGGTGTAAAAATCTTATTTATTATATTTTTTATAACTTTTGTTATTTCATTACTTTTTACACGATTACTCACGTTACATGCAAAAGTAATGTTGTGGTCAATGTGGTAGGGATAATTATAAACGAGCATTAATCATAAATAGAGAATGTAAATTATTCCAAGAAATAATTTAAATTTGTTCATAAAGGTACAATGACGTAAATTATAGTTGAGCCTTTATTTATTATCTTCCCAGTTAAGTCAAACTCGAACTAATTTATTGGTAGTTAAATTAAAACTGCGGTAAAGTTAGTCTCAAGTAGCGAGAAGAACCAACGTGTTTTTAAGTGGACTGGAGGGAGATGTAAATTATTTACTGGAACTTAAATACTTAATAATAATTGTTAAATAAATTATTAATAAAAAACTTAATACTAAATAATTTAATACTAAATAAAACTATAATAATAAATAATTGTAACATACATCTAAGAGCTTTATAACAGCCATGTGATCTATCACATAACATGTATCTTTTAATGATAATTTAAAACTGAATTTCTTAATGGATATAAACAAAAAAATATGCAAAGTAAATTATTTTTTCTTACACCTTGTATTATACTAATATATATATCAGTCCATATACAATACATTTTTATTCACAAAATTCAAGTTATAAAACAGATAGACATACAAAACCATAATTAAAAATAAAAAAGTGTTTTCATAAGAAATGACATAAACACTAGAATGTAAGATACACTTGCCAGCATTAAAATCTATCTTATTTTTATTAATTATAAGTATTTTGTGTTCTCTCAATTAAATATAACATGCAATTAAAATAACATTATTTTTTAACATTTGTGTGTGCATATTTTCGTTTAATTATACAAAGACGGCCTTTAAACGCTAATAAGCTTACGCAGAAATTTTAATATGTTTAATATATTCCAAAACATTGGACCGCGACAAGGGATAATTGTCTGTTAATTGAACGCCAGAGGACGACGGAGATATTATCTGCACTATAAGCACAATATTCGCTGTAACTATGACACTTGTCTAATACATTATATTTAGGTACACACACATATACAACATAATTATCAAATATGGTGCTGTTTGTGTAAGATAAGAATGTTTTCACATTCTGATCTGATAAACACATTTTATTCACTGAAAGGAATGAAGACACGCTGGTTTTTATGAATCAACAGGCAATTTTTATTGAACATATTACGACTATAAATAATGTTAACTACTACTACATTACTAAAAGTTTACATTTATTATGCATAATAAGTACATCAAATTCATTTACCTTCAAGTTTAAATAATTACTAAAATAACATAATTAAACTTGTTATTGTTAACTGTTAATTTGAATATAATAAATTATAAATATAATAGTCACACAATAATTTACAGGCAACTATTAATAATCATACCGCGAAAGTTATGATTCACATTCATTTCACAGACACAGTAATATCTAAAGTGCAACTTCAAATGAGGTTCAGTGGAAGTAATCCAACTCCCTGGAGTACTTTTAGCTTCATAACTATTACAGTAATACGCAATCGTTATATTTAATATTCTATATCGTTTTATGAATATTTTTTATAATATTTCATTGTAATGGTTACTTATCATAGTATTTTTTATTGAGGTGTTTGTATTAATAATCTAATAATTATACTAGATATGAAGAAAACAATTCTAATATTATCATTATTACCGAAAAATACAAATTAGTTTGAATGAAATACAAAAAAAATATTTCTGCGAATATTTTTAATGGCATCAACACAGTTACATTAGTCTATATAACACTGTCCACCATTCAGAAGTTAAGACGGATATGGTGCAGATATTATAATAAAATTGACTTGCAATAATTTATATAAATATTATTATACATATCTATTCATATCACAACTCGTTACTTGATAAAGTGACAACATTTTCAAGGAACCCATATCAAGGAACATCTTGTCAATAATGATATTATATATTTTATTTTTTACAAAAAAACAGAAACAATAGAATATTAACATTTTACAAATACAAGAATGAATGATGTTTTATCATAAGTGTAGTACTTACGAGTATATGTTAAAGCGTCTTTGGTACATTTATGAGGAAGATGAAATACTAGTAAAATTATTTTTCTCATCAGTAGGTATATGTTAATATCTGTTTGTTGTTCCGAGTTTTTAGAATTGAGATTGGGTGACTTTTTATTATCTTTATTCTAAAAAGCTTTGATCTCCTGTGGGAACAATGTCCACTTTAGCCGTTATTATTACTACGGGACTAAAGGTTGGTTATATTTTTATTCCAGACATATTTAAATTTTTATAGTGAATTGATCATGTTTTTATAAAATAAAAAATTATTATGAATGCTTCAACTTCAAATAAACAATGTATCGGTATTAATAGAAAATTCAAAAACATACATATTATTACGACTGTTTCTGTCTACATATTATTAGTGCAAGTCTGCCTAGGTATCAATATACGTAGGTAGGCAATATAAGCTTAAAATAGTTTCTTCAATAGTGATATGTGATTATTGCTTGCAATGAAATATTAATAATACTCTATAGTTTACGAGTATGTAGATATATTTATACATATAAGAGCCGAGATGCCAAAACACGTATAATGTCTATTCAAGGTTAAATTATTCTAACTCTCAATATCAATTCATATTCGATACCTTTAAATAAGTTTGTTAAAATAACTTTGGAGAAACTGTTGGTCCGTGAAATAATTTATGCAGAAAGATAACCTTAACTGAGGAATATTATAACAGTCCAAGTAATATTTATGTTTCAAGATTTATTTAAATGTCAAACCTATGAAAAGGTTTTAACTCTTACTATTCATATAATATAAACAAACGTTGAAATAATGTTAGTAAAAGAACGTCCAACATTCAAGTCGAAGAGTCGGAAGCAAATAATTTAGAGGATTCCTAATAATGTCTGTAGATATTTGTGTTCTCTGTTTCACCCATTCCTTCTATATATTAAATTCTACGGACCGCATTGTTTTATCTTTCACTGATATATTTATTTTTAAATTATTATTCTGTCAGTACTTTCTTTATACTTGTACATAAACGAATATACGTATAAATAAAATTTAAGTGTTTGTTTGTTATTTCAAAGTAAGAGCTCTTCATTAAATAAATAAATTAATTAATTAATTAAATGCATATACTTACCTAAAAATTTTTTTTTTTAATTTTTCTTTGTCTATCTGTTTATTTCTCTTCACTGAATCGATCGATTTTAACAGGCTTTCACTGGCGGATAGTTGATGTTAAAAGGAGTAACTTAGCCTAAGTTTTTTTTTAAAATCATTATCCAGGCGAAGGAAGTCGTGTGCTAGTTACTTATAAACGATATTCTGACAAAAATATATTAATAAATATATTATTTATTATGTAATTATACAATATATAATATTCATTATAATTTTATATCAACATATAATAGAAGCTGTGGCTCATATCCTCTAAATGTCAGCAATATAACGCTTGCTGCAGCCATCACTTCGTGTGGTAGTGAATGTGCTGTCTCGTTACAATTCTGAACACAATGTTGTTGCATTTACGGTCAACTGAACAGACTTTATTGTGAAAATGATATCTCCGATTTCCCTGTTTCGTTTTTTTATTGCCCTTCGGGACGGTTATGACATTATATGACTTTTGTTGGTTAATTTAATTTTATTACCCTTACAACTGTTTATAAGGAAATGTACTCTGAGTATAGGTAATCCCTGCTTCAAGTTTAATTGTTTTGTTGAATTGTAATACGTTTTAAGTAGAAATAAAATATGAATATACGTATACAGACTCATGTCTAAGGCTTTTATTAAGGACTATACAAGTTATTAAGGAATATTCAAACGTACATTGTACGTTGTAGGTCAAAGTTCTTTTGAAGAGGGTATAAATTTCACTAAAAAACTTTCAATTTATGATTTTCTGCTTTTTATACTTTCTTTTGTAATAAAAAACAAACTCTTCGTTCATGTCCAAATTATTTATAACAATCACTTGTAATGTTGTAATAATATCTTAACCTAACTTATCTGGAAACAAAAGAATATATCATTTTAATTAAATGTTAAATTTACTTCATTTTATATAACAAGTTATACAAAAATATTATTTTCGTATTTCACAACTGCATTTTTATCTCTCTCATACTAATTATAATTTTATTTTTGCTTGATGGCAATGATTAAAAAATTTCTACAAATTTATTTAAAGCTATTTAATATGTATGCAGATTGTTTAAAGCTATTTAAATTTGTTAAGAGTTTGCATTAGATGTGTAACTTGTATTACGAAGTTCAATGAACTGCTAAACTAAAACTACTTTATTTGTTAAACACTAGAATGCTGTAAAATACTATTCTGAAGCTACAATACAAATGCATGTTTTAATAATACTCGTAATGTGAGAACTCAACGCCCTTAGAATAACAATTTTACGACCTGCTGCCAGCGTCGTCACGTCCGACACTCGTTGGACGAAATGTAATTCTTTACAACCGCAATATAAAGTATTCAGCCCGTACAACTCAATATTTCACTTTTTATGAAACAACTTACATGTTGACAGTCAAAATATTTTTAGTTGAACTTTTGATTATAAAATCACTTAGTTCTATATTACTATATAATATATTCAATAAAATTATGGTATTTCAAACAATACTTACTTTCTATCTCCCTCTCTCTCCCTCTTACTCTGTCTTTAGACACATTTCTATGTCAAAAATCATAAATCTTTCTTTATTTTGACAACTAGCAGACCCGGTCACGCGTTGCTGTGACTATTATTTTTGATATATTACATTGTACTAAACTATTTAAGGGGTAACGTTCAGAGTACATCTGTCATGAAAACCATAATGTTTTCTTATAGTCGATATTAAGCAAAAATCAAAACAAAATAATTATAATTATTTTTTTAATTTTATCCAAGTTTATAACACTATTTGTATATTACAAAGTTTTTAGTAAATAGCTTGGAACTTGGAATTACTCAATCCAGTCAATAGATACCACCATCTTTTAGAATTATTAGGAGCTAACTGCAAAATAATAAACAAATAATTTACAATAAAATAATATTGCGACTATGAATTGAGTTGAAAACGTATGTGGTGTGTAAATTTATTAAAATCAGTTAAGTAGTTTAGTAGTATATAGTTGTATATAGTTGTATATAGTTGTATATAGTTATAGTTCATAATTAAAAATATTTGGTGGTTTTACTAATGCATATAATAAAAGTTAAACTCAAAACATAAATTTTAAAAGATAAATCATGAAAAATGAAAAAAATAGATTTTTATAATAAATACAACAATATTTATACAACTCGGCAGACTTCGTTCTGTGAAATAGAATTGGAAAGTGGCAGTTTATATTTCGACCTTAAGACGTTTCTACTCTGCTGACTCTCACATATCGCCCTATCATCATGGTGACGGTTCTGTTCAGGAGAATTAAAGAAAAAGGTCAGCTCGGGTGACCTAAGAATATCTTCCACTTACTTAAACGAACTTTGGCCACCCTTTTCAGACCCACTAAAAACCCCGACTGGGATGTCTGCCAGAGGGCTTCAAACTAAGAGGGAAACTTAAGGTTCAAACCTGATTGAAAATAGTGGGAACCTAAAGGTGACAAATATTTATAAAGTGGGTGCTTCAATGACAAAAAATGGAGATAATTAATTATTTATTACTATTATTATTAACATAGGGATGAAATAAAGAATAATGAAATAAAACGTATATAATTATTTTCAGTAATCGCTTTGTTGTAAATCAAGTGAATCACAATTATTAACAAATATCTGTTTGATTTTTATTGTAGTGCTTTATGATACACATGTTTTTTGTTTGATTACCTGGTGAATATACAAACAAATCTGATGGTTATCCAACACGGGAACAGGCAACATACAGTTGACCATGTGAGAAGCATGGGTTTTCTAGATTAATACCACAAACACCTAATGATTGCACCTGGGACTTATTATGACTCATAGCAAAAGCAAGCCGCACTGAAAACTGTAGTCGTTTAAATTCAAATGGTACATCAGTCGGAATCATTGGGATGCGTGGTATCAAAACGTCTTCTCCTTTATACTTTCCCTTCAGTATAGTTGCTTCTATCACGTTGTTCAAAAATTTTTATCGCTAACCGTGTGCCGTTGCAAAGACGCGGTTCTTTAATATTTCTCAACATTATTACTACCGATCCAACCTTTAATTGAAGATTGTAAGGTGGCAATCCTGGTAAATCCAGCGAGTTTAAAAATTCAGGCGGATAGTTGACGACATCATCTTGGTTAGTAGCCGAATCAACTGATTTATATATCCTCAATTCACCTGTAATTTGTTCTTGAATTTTGAAATTTAATTCATTTACATCTGTTTTTTGCAGCCAATATAGCCCGTTCGCTTAACCATTCATGGTTTCTGTAATTTTGAGCAACATCTGGAAACACCTTTTGAATAAGAAGATCTTTTGATCAAGTTAACTGACAAAAACTTTGAGGAAACTTAATGCAACCAGTCAGTGTCTATAAGAAATTTGCCATTACCAATGTCAATGAGTTGTTTAGAGAATATGTCTCCAGATTGCTCATTTTGCAACTTGACACGCATATTCTTGCATAAGTGTAATACCTACACATGCTTCCACAAATTGGAGGACCTTAAACATGCAGTAAGTTCATCAGCTGGCGTTGATCGTGGAATCACTGGCAATGTTTGACGAAAATCTCCTGCTAATAAAATCATTGCACCACCAAATGGGTTATGATTGCTCCGTAGATCTTGTAAGGTATAGAACCTAAAGCCTCCATAGATTTTTTCTGTGCCATCGTGCGTTCATCCCAAACAATCAATTCACATTGCTGCAAAACCTTTGCCATTGCAGAGTTCTTCGAAATGTTGTAGGTTGGAGTTTCGTTGCTTTGCATGTTTAATGGCAATTTTAGTGCTGAATGAGCTGTTCTACACCTTCAAGCAAAGTTGCTGCGATTCCCGACGAAGCGAGTGCAAGTGCATTTTTGTTTTGTGAGCGAATTCTTGCTAATATCAATGAAATCAAAAAAGTTTTTCCTGTACCACCAGGTGCATATAAGAAGTAAATTCCTCCTCTTTTAACATTTATTACTTTCATAAGTGTATCAAATACATACTTCTGTTGTTCATTCAATAGTGGAAGATTTGTTTGAATTAATTCTTTCAGTGTTGAGATCATACAGTTTTTCTCGGTGCAACTCTTGGCTAAAAGCATCATGCATTGGAGGATTGGGCGCGGCCAGGCCTAATTTAAATAATAGTTTGTTTGACATCATCAAGCACATGTCCTCAATTGAAATCAATACTTCATTGTAAATTTCTTCGCTTATTTGTATATTTGAATTTCCCCTTCTAATCCGTATTTGATCCAAAATATCATCACACATATTATCTTTGTACTTGATCCACAAATCCTTTGGGTTGGATGGGAAGCATGTAGATATGATTATAGAAAACAATGTTGGTATTTGATGAGCTTGTGATGATATTACAGCATCATTGAGAGTTTGATCCCAATGAGCATCATTTTCTAGCAATCGCAAACGTTGGCAAGCTTCTCTGTATGATCCACACAAATCACCACCAACAGTTCGTACATGTTGGAATGATGTTGGGCCAAGTACATTGACTAATAGCAGTCGTAAATAAAAACATTCATCGTTGATTGGATGTACTGTATAAATTCGACCAATCGCATCGGTAGAATATACATCTGGGTATCCTGGAACTGGTTTTCCTTGTTTCCTTCGTATAAATCTCCTTGAGGATTGATTCCAAGTATAATATTTTGGTATTTCAGAATATAACAATATTTGAGCAAAAGCATTGTTTTGGCATGTCTCAAAAAAACTGTTTAATGTAGTAGATGGTGGCTGTACAGCTCTTTCTACTGCGTTCTGTGCTGTAAAATACACTCTTTGTCCATTTTTTAAATGCACAGCTAAATGAACGTCAGTAGGGTGTCTCTCATGAATTGGAAAAGAAAATATTCGCCAAACTGCTTCATTACTACTAACATAGCGACCCATTTGGTATTGGATAACTTCATCATTGGAATTCTCTGCATTAATACCAATTACAGTCATATCACTCCTTTTGGTTACGTATTTGCAAATGTATTTAATAGATTTTAATGAATTGCAAGATTCAACGTTGATGTGCGCTTTGAAGGTCTTTGATAAAATGGGTAAATATGGAACAATCCAGCAATTACCTATTTCAATATCTTGTTGATTTAATTTTACAATTGTTGATCTTCCATTGTCTGCTGTCGATCGGCGACGATACAAAGGATAACCGTCATTACCACTAATTGTTTCAGATATTAATGTCCGTGGATATCGCTTTGAACATTTACCATCCACCATACACGGTGAATTTTGATTAAGAGTTCCACAGGGACCATGAATCATGTTTTTGATAACTACATATCCAGGATCTACTTCTACATTAGGGATTTCAGCTGATATTACTGCATCAACTTCATTTGGTCTTATCTTTTCAACTAACCAAATCAAAATGTGTGCACGTGGCAATCCCCGTTTGTGCCACTTCACAGAATGCATCCAGTAGTGTGTCTCTCCAAATATATAATGTTTCACAATGAAATCTATTAAAGATTTCAACTTTGTCTAAAGACTCTGGCTGTAATATCATGACGATCAATGGGTGATTGCCCAGGGAATAACTCCTGCTTGATTTCTATCCAGTGTAGATTGCATGTAAATGTGATGAACAAATCTGCTGTACCATAATGACGAACATATGACATGGCATCTTGAGCATATTCATGCATATGTAGAGGGCTTCCGATGTATGGTGCTAGAAGAATAGTCAGTAGTAGTAGTTAATCGCATCTCGAAGGTGAATATACTCTTCAGATCTGAGTTTGGTCTGATTCAACCTGATGACTGTTAATCTCTCCGTTTCAATTTTAACATACATGTCTATAACATACTTGTGATATAATCGCCGACATTTGAGTATGTCTTCATTTTCACGAATCATTATGCGGTATGAATAATAGTTCATTGAACTGACTTTTTTGTTGGTTTCAGAACCTGAAAATAGATTTTTGTTTTCATAACATTGAAAATAAAAAAAATAATAGGTAATATAGTAACTGATAACATATCTCCATAGCTAAACTAATATTTTTTATTACCTGTAATGGGATTTATCATCTTGTTTGAGAAATCATAGCCATCTTCACCTTGCCAAAATATAATGAGATATTGCAGTGCGTCATATGAGCGGGGTGTTTCCTTTATACGTTGTAATTGATCATTCCGTAATTTTGTCATTATCAGATGGCATCAGATTCAGTGCAGTTTTAAACAACATAATCAATTGATTGTACTCATGAAATAAAGTTTATAATTGTTCTACAATAAACCTCTTTAGTGAATTGTTATGTAAACAACGCATATCAATTTCTTGTGGTGAATTGCCCATGAAATAAATTTGCAGGAATTTCTATTTGCTATCTGACACTGGTAACAGTGAACCTGCTCTATGATATATTTTTCCTTGTATCTGTAAATAAAAAAAAATATTTTTGCCAAATATAAACAATATTTGTTCCTAAAAAATATATCTGTCTCCTAATTTGAATCACCAAATAATAATTGATATGTTTAGGTATGTCAATATGTAATAATTATTTGTAACTAATATCCATCAGAAATATTTATATTGTGTTTCAAAATAATAAAAGTGTTGCTAATACTGAATCACCAAATAATATTATGACTAAGTAATATATGTGTTGGGGTCTAGGGAACTGAAGGTTAATGACACATTTTTACTTAGTTAACAGGAAATTTCGTTCATTAAAATAATAATGATAACTGCTATAATACATACCTTAAAAGTTGGCATGAAATTTTCCCGAACTACGTTTGTTGCCCCAAATGACGTCATTTGAAAGCAATTATTATATTGTTGGATATTTGACAAAAAGTGTATGGAATCTGGAAAAATCTATTCCTGAAACCAATGAGTACAACGACTCTGGTGGTGGTTCCAATGGTATCAATTTCACTTTCCCATTTGCGAAACACAATCCATTGGCATCATTTTTGTATTTAAATGCCTTACAATGAGAGCAAATCAAGTTCATAGATCCAGTAGTAATACATTGGTGGTTACTGTAGTTAATTGACAAATCGTAATTGAAAGCAGCTCGATTCAAACTTTCGCGATTATTAGTTGAATCTCTCGCCCTCACTGCCCGCATTCTCGATATACAAATTCTTTCACATTTATTTCCGCCGTCACGTTCTTGTGCAGTATGATAAGATCGGTAATTAGTTTGGTTTGTAGCATTTCGGGTTCTTCTACCTATATTACTTCGTCTTATAGAAGGCATATCGAATATACTTACCTAAATAATGTCACATGCAATAATTATTAATCACAGGTATTAAAACACTTTGCACAAAACACGATATAAAACAATTAAAATTAATTATTAAATATTATATAGACTTTTTAACGCGATTTGTTTGACAGATGCAATGACGTGAAAACTGATGACAATTTATGTCGCATTCCGAAACTAAAACAAAAGAAAGAATATTCCAAGGCCAATCAAATCCATAGCTCTTACATTTTTTGACTTTTCAATTTGGTCGGGTCACGATTTTATCACTTTTGCGTGAACGCACATTTGATTGAATTTGAACTTTGTGCAGCGACAATAAAGCGCGAATTGACTCTTCGACGTTAGCAACACACCTACATTGTTTAGACAATAATGAATGCTTGTAATTTAATATGAACTTTATTGAATAGCAATACAGTTTAAATTGACTCTACATTTAGTTAAAAAATATTTGTATAGGAAAAAGAAAAGGGCTCTTTTAGGAGTTTTCCTGGAAATTATTCGAATTTTTCTCGCCGTCAGAACCATCCTTGGGCTTTAAGGAACATTTTAAAAAAAGAATTGTTAAGATTGGTCCATGCGTTGTTGAGTTATGCGCTTACAAACACATTTTGCGATTCATTTTTATATAATAGATATAAAAATGAATCGCAAAATGTGTTGGTAAGCGCATAACTCAACAACGCATGGACCAATCTTAACAATTCTTTTTTTTAAATGTTCCTTGAAGTCCAAGGATGGCTCTAACGGCGAGAAAAATTTGAATAATTTCCAGGGAAATCCTAAAAAAGCCCTTTTCTTTTTCCTATACAAATATTTTAAATGTAGAATAAATAACTAAATGTAGAGTCAATTTGAACTGTATTGCTATTCAATAAAGTTGATATTAAATTACAAGCACTCATTGTTGTCTAAACAATGTAGGTGTCTTGCTAACGTCAAAGAGTCAATTCGCGCTTTATTGTCGCTGCAAAACGTTCAAATTTAATCAAATGAATGTGTACACCCGACCAAATTGAAAAGTCAAAAAAAGTAAATGTAAGATTTGATTGGCCTTGGAATATTCTTTCTTTTGTTTTAGTTTCGGAATGCGACATAAATTGTCATCAGTTTTCACGTCATTGCATCTGTCAAACAAACTGCGTTAAAAAGCGTTTATAATATTTCATAATTAATTTTGATTGTATAAATACCTGTGATTAATAATTATTTCATGTGAATAAATTTAGGTAATTATATACGATATGCCTCCTATAAGACGAAGTAATTTAAGTAGAAGAACCCGAAATGCTACAAACCAAACGAATTACCGATCTTATCATACTACACATGAACGTGACGACCGAAATGAACGCGAAAGAATTCGTATATCACGAACGCGGGAAGCGAGAGCGAGAGATTCAACTAATAATCGCGAAAGTTTGAATCGAGCTGCTTTCAATTACGATTTGTCAATTGACTACAGTAACCACCAATGTGTTGCTATTGGATCTATGAACTTGGTTTGCTCTTATTGTAAGGCATTGAAATACAAAAATGAAGCAAATGGATTGTGTTGCGCAAATGGGAAAGTGAAATTGATACCATTGGATCCACCACCAGAGCCATTGTACTCATTGGTTTCAGGAATAGAACCAGATTCCATACACTTTTTGTCAAATATTCAACAATATAACAATTGCTTTCAAATGACATCATTTGGGGCAACAAACGTAGTTCGGGAAAATTTCATGCCAACTTTTAAGGTATGTATTATAGCAGTTAATCATTATTATTTTAATGAACAAAATTTCCTGTTAACTAAGTAAATATGTGTCATTAACCTTCAGTTTCCTAAACCCCAAAACATATATTACTTAGTCATTATATTATTTGGTGATTCAGTATTAGCAACACTTTTATTATTTTGAAACACAATATAATTATTTGACGATGGATATTAGTTACAACTAATTATTACATATTGACATACCTAAGCATATCAATTATTATTTGGTGATTCAAATTAAGAGACAGATATACTTTTTAGGAACAAATATTATTTCTATTTGGCAAAAATCATTTTTTTTTATTTACAGATACAAGGCCAAATATATCATAGAGCAGGTTCACTGTTACCAGTGTCAGATAGCAATTACAAATTTCTGCAAATTTATTTCATGGGCAATTCACCACGAGAAATTGATATGCGTTGGTCACATAACAATTCACTAAAGAGGTCTATTGTAGAACAATTACAAACTTTATTTCATGAGTACAATCAATTGGTTATGTTGTTTAAAACTGCACTGGATCGGATGCCATCTGATAATCACAAAATTGTAATCAGAGCTGATAAAACACCTGTTGGCCAACATGCAAGATGTTTTAATGCACCAACTATTGATGAAGTTGCCATCGTTGTAGTTGGAGAAAACTTGGAATCCCGTGATATTGTTTTACATCGTCGGAATGATCAATTACAACGTATAAAGGAAACACACCGCTCATATGACGCACTGCAATATCCCATTATATTTTGGCAAGGTGAAGATGGCTATGATTTTTCAAACAAGATGATAAATCCCATTACAGGTAATAAAAAATATTAGTTTAGCTATGGAGCTATATTATCAGTCACTATATTATTATTTTTTTAATTTTCAATATTATGAAAACAAAAATCTATTTTCAGGTTCCGAAACCAACAAAAAAGTCAGTTCAATGAACTATTATTCCTACCGCCTAATGATTCGTGAAAATGAAGACAATCACATACTCAAATGTCGGCGATTATATCACAAGTATGTTGTAGACATGTATGTTAAAATTGAAACGGAGAGATTAACATTTATCAGGTTGAATCCGACCAAACTCAGATCTGAAGAGTATATTCACCTTCGAGATGCGATTAATACTGATGGAAATGCACAGAATGTTGGTCGGATGACTATTCTTCCAGCAACATACATCGGAAGCCCTCGACATATGCATGAATATGCTCAAGATGCCATGTCATATGTTCGTCATTATGGTACAGCAGATTTGTTCATCACATTTACATGCAATCCACACTGGATAGAAATCAAGCAGGAGTTATTCCCTGGGCAATCACCTATTGATCGTCATGATATTACAGCCAGAGTCTTTAGACAAAAGTTGAAATCTTTGATGGATTTCATTGTGAAACATTATGTGTTTGGAGAGACACGCTGCTGGATGTATTCTGTGGAGTGGCAGAAACGGGGATTGCCACATGCACACATTTTGATTTGGTTAGTTGAAAAGATAAGGCCAAATGAAGTTGATGCAGTAATATCAGCTGAAATTCCTAATGTAGAAGTAGATCCTGGATTGCATGAGGTAGTTATTAAAAACATGATACATGGTCCCTGTGGAACTCTTAATCAAAATTCACCGTGTATGGTGGATGGTAAATGTTCAAAGCGATATCCACGGACATTAATATCTGAAACAATCACTGGTAATGACGGTTATCCTTTGTATCGTCGCCGATCGACAGCAGACAATGGAAGATCAACAATTGTCAAATTAAATCAACAAGATATTGAAATAGATAATCGCTGGATTGTTCCATATTCACCCATTTTATCAAAGACCTTCAAAGCGCACATCAACGTTGAATCTTGCCATTCAGTAAAATCTATTAAATACATTTGCAAATATGTAACCAAAGGGAGTGATATGGCTGTGATTGGTATTAATGCAGAGAATTCCAATGATGAAGTTACCCAATACCAAATGGGTCGCTATGTTAGTAGTAATGAAGCAGTTTGGCGAATATTTTCTTTTCCTATTCATGAAAGACACCCTACTGTTGTTCATTTAGCTGTGCATTTAGAAAATGGACAAAGAGTATATTTTACAGCACAGAACGCAGTAGAAAGAGCTTTACAGCCACCATCTACTACATTAACCAGATTTTTTGATATATGTCAAAACGATGATTTTGCTCAAACATTGTTATATTCTGAAATGCCAAAATATTATACTTGGAATCAATCCTCAAGAAGATTTATACGACGGAAACAAGGAAAACCAGTTACAGGATACCCAGATATATTTTCTACCGATGCGATTGGTCGAATTTATTCAGTACATCCAAGCAATGATGAATGTTTTTATTTACGACTGCTATTAGTCAATGTACGTGGCCCAACATCGTTCCAACATGTACGAACTGTTAATGGTGATTTGTGTGGATCATATAGAGAAGCTTGCCAACGTTTGCGATTGCTAGACAATGATGCTCATTGGGATCAAACTCTCAATGATGCTGTAATATCATCACAAGCTCATCAAATACGAACATTGTTTTCTATAATCATATCTACCTGCTTCCCATCAAACCCAAAGGATTTGTGGATCAAGTACAAAGATAATATGTGTGATGATATTTTGTATCAAATACGGATTAGAAGGGGAAATCCAAATATACAAATAAGCGAAGAAATTTACAATGAAGTATTGATTTCAATTGAGGACATGTGCTTGATGATGTCAAACAAACTATTATTTCAATTAGGCCTGGCCGCACCCAATCGTCCAATGCATGATGCTTTTAACCAAGAGTTGCACCGAGAAAAACTGTATGATCTCAACACTTTGAAAGAATTAATTCAAACGAATCTTCCACTATTGAATGAACAACAGAAGTATGTATTTGATACACTTTTGAAAGTAATAAATGATAAAAGAGGAGGGATTTACTTCTTAGATGCACCTGGTGGTACAGGAAAAACTTTTTTGATTTCATTGATATTAGCAACAATTCGCTCACAAAATAAAATTGCACTTGCACTCGCTTCGTCGGGAATCGCAGCAACTTTGCTTGAAGGTGGTAGAACAGCTCATTCAGCACTAAAATTACCATTAAACATGCAAAGCAACGAAACTCCAACCTGCAACATTTCGAAGAACTCTGCAATGGCAAAGGTTTTGCAGCAATGTGGATTGATTGTTTGGGATGAATGCACGATGGCACATAAAAAATCTTTGGAGGCTTTAGATAGAACCTTACAACATCTCCGGAGCAATAATAACCCATTTGGTGGTGCAATGATTTTATTAGCAGGAGATTTTCGTCAAACATTGCCAGTGATTCCACGATCAACGCCAGCTGATGAACTTAATGCCTGTTTAAAGTCCTCCAATTTGTGGAAACATGTGAAGGTATTACACTTAAGCAAGAATATGCGTATCAAGTTGCAAAATGACAAATCTGGAGACATATTCTCTAAACAACTCATTGACATTGGTAATGGCAAATTTCCTATAGACACCTTGACTGGTTGCATTAACTTTCCTCAAGGTTTTTGTCAGTTAACTAGATCAAAAGATGAACTTATTCAAAAGGTGTTTCCAGATGTTGCTCAAAATTATAGAAACCATGATTGGTTGAGCGAACGGGCTATATTGGCTGCAAAAAACATAGATGTAAGTGAATTAAATTTCAAAATTCAAGAACAAATTACAGGCGAATTGAGGATATATAAATCAGTTGATTCGGCTACTAACCAAGATGATGTCGTTAACTATCCGCCTGAATTTTTAAACTCGCTGGATTTACCAGGATTGCCACCTCACAATCTTCAATTAAAGGTTGGTTCGGTAGTAATAATGTTGAGAAATATCAACCAACCGCGTCTTTGCAACGGCACACGGTTAGCGATAAAAAAATTATTGAACAACGTGATAGAAGCAACTATAATGAAGGAAAGTATAAAGGAGAAGACGTTTTGATACCACGCATCCCAATGATTCCGACTGATGTACCATTTGAATTTAAACGACTACAATTTCCAGTGCGGCTTGCTTTTGCTATGACCATAAATAAGTCCCAGGGGCAATCATTAGGTGTTTGTGGTATTAATCTAGAAAACCCATGTTTCTCACATGGTCAATTGTATGTTGCCTGTTCCCGTGTTGGAAAACCATCAGATTTATTTATATATTCACCAGGTAATCAAACAAAAAACATTGTGTATCATAAAGCACTAAAATAAAAATAAAACAGATTTTTGTTAATAATTATGATTCACTGGATTTACAATAACGCGATTACTGAAAATACTTATGTACGTTTTATTTCATTATTTTTTATTTCATCGGTTATGAACCCTATGTTAATAATAATAGTAATAAATAATTAATTATCTCTATACTTTGTAATTGAAGCACCCACTTTATAAATATTTGTCACCTTTAGGTTCCCACTATCCCTTTAGATTATTTTTCAATCAGGTTTGAACCTTAAGTTCCCCTCTTGGTTTGAAGCCCTCTGGCAGACATCCCAATC
Source organism: Melinaea menophilus ssp. n. AW-2005 (assembly GCA_918358695.1). Lineage (NCBI taxonomy): Eukaryota > Metazoa > Arthropoda > Insecta > Lepidoptera > Nymphalidae > Melinaea > Melinaea menophilus. The sequence continues at coordinate 7,072,872 of OU911044.1, forward strand.
GGGGTTTTTAGTGGGTCTCAAAAGGTCAAAGTCACCCGAGCTGACCTTTTTCTTTAATTCTCCTGAACAGAACCGTCACCATGATGATAGGGCGATGTGTGAGGATCAGCAGAGTAAAAACGTCTAAAGGTCGAAATATAAACTGCCACATTCCAAATCTATTTGACAGAACGAATTCTGCCGAGTTGTATAAAAATTGTATTTATTAAAAAAAAAAATCTTTTAAAATTTAAATGTTTTGAGTTTAACTTTCATTGTATGTATTAGTAAAAACCACCAAATACTTTTAATTATGGACATCTTAATAAAATGATAAAGTAACATATTAAAAAAAAGGAAAATTTTACGATTTATTTATTATATTATTTAAAATATTAAATGATAAAAAAAATCCACCAGAATTCTTAATATATATAAATCACGTGTCGCGTTATTTGTCCGCGATGGACTCCTA